>JAPYYW010000351.1:0-118093 GCA_030522545.1 Cremastinae sp. A BG-2022a | reverse complement strand
AAGTCCAAAACAATCCCAATCAACACATTCAAACACATCCCAACCAATGATACTAAATCCATCAACGAGCCCAATAAATGCAACGTTTACAAACACAACGCAATCAACTAACGTAACTGTAAAGCCAAAACCATCCGAATCAACACATTCAAACACATCCCAATCAATGATACTAAATCCATCAACGAGCCTAATAAATGCAACGTTTACAAACAAAGTCCAAAACAATCCCAATCAACACATTCAAACACATCCCAACCAATGATACTAAATCCATCAACGAGCCCAATAAATGCAACGTTTACAAACACAACCCAATCAACTAACGTAACTGCAAAGCCAAAACCATTCGAATCAACACATTCAAACACATCCCAATCAACAACATCAAACCCATCAACGAGCCCAAATACAAATCCAAAATCATCTGAATCAGCACTCGCATATAGTGACGCACTCAACTCAGTCAATGAAGTCGAACCTCTCCCGATCAACACACGTAGACGCCCAATAATCAACACAGAATAGAAACACTGTAATCAGCAATGAAATTAAATGAAAGGTGATTGAAAGTTAACAAATAACACATTTTGTAAATTGATGTTTAAATAAATTTAATTTTAAAAAATTTTCAAATTATATTTGTTGACCTTTATTGTACAGTTTTCATTTCTATTTATTTATTTTTTTCTTTCATATGATTTTTCGTAAACCTTAAAGTTAAAAGGAACAATAATAAACATAAAAGTAAAAAGAACAAAAAATAGACAAAATATTCAAAAAATTCGCGAGACGCATCGAACCAAGGAAATTTCTTTTCTTGACACATACATGTTTCATTTTTAAAATGATATAATCTTAAAGATAGTACTTATTTATTTGCCTTATGTTATAGTCAAACAAAGTGCACGAGTTAAAAATCTTATTGTTACACCAAAAAATATTATTACTACTCATTAAAAAAAAAATTAATAAAATAAATTGCGGCTTACGAGTAAGCACTTTCATTGGTTTTTGAGATCGTAAAAAGCACATGCATATAGTTTCAAGTCGGCTCAATTAAATTCGAGGAAGTGGCGACCACGTCATCCGCGACGACATCTGTTCCATTATTAAGAGCGAGACATCCATGCGTTCATTTCGTCTCTCTATAGAAAAAAAAAAATTCAATTTCCCGAGTAAGCAGAGAGATCACCAAAAATTAGGCATTGTCGTCGAACGTGTCGCGATTCACGGAAGCCTCGCCGTGACAGATGAGAGAGACCGCGATGGCGAAATTCGCGGCGAGAAGCAGAATTTATCGCGTCGGGAGCAAAAGGGCTCGCGTCAAATTGCCGAAAGTTTTTTTTTGTTCCGTATCTTCTTATTCTCGGTTCGCTGTCAAGCAACGTCGCGCTGGCATTGAGTCGTCGCTCATTCTTTTCCTCGATTTTTTGCTGATCGGCTGATCGCGCATCAGAGCCAGAGTATAAGAAGCGCGTACCGGTGCGGAAACTCGCCAACGTAATTTATTTCGTGTCTTCTGAACACGGGCCGAAGTAAGAAACAGACTCGAATAAGGAGAATGAGAGAGAGAGAGAGAGTAAGAGAGAAGAGAATAAGTACCGGAGAAGGAAGAGAAAATAAAAGAGAATAAAAAGAGCGTCGCGCAGGGAAGAGAAAAAGTGCGGGAATCTTCCTAATCGCAGGGGACTCGATCAACGTCCGGGGCCGGAAGGGAATCATATTTTTCACGAGCGGAACGAACGATGCATTTTCCTTTATTTTTTCCGCAGCCTCAACGACGCTCGTCCCTTTTTGCGGTGTCGTCGCGCGGTCTCCGCGCAGCGGCGTCTCCGGTTTCTCCTGCTCGCGGTCGCTCCCTCCGCGGCGCACCGAAGAATCGCATCCGGATTTCGTCCCCAAACCCCCGATAGTTTTTCGACGGATTTTCTTGCCGGGTTCTCAGGATTCCAGCGCGGTCTCTCCGCGCCCATTCCTCGACCACCCGTGGCTCCGTTATATTTTCTCCCTGATGCTGCCGAGGATTGATACCGCCCGCGCGCCCCGGTGAAGCCAGGGCGCCCCGGCTCGTCGATTATCCGAAAAACTGTATATGTAAAGGCCCTTTCCACCGCACCGCATCCGTCCATAGACTCGACAAAAAAGAGTATATTCACGGAGGACGGGAATAAGACGCATAAAAAGTTTCCGCGAAATATACCGTCCGAGAAGGAAAACACGAAACACGAAATGCAAAGACCGTGAATCCGAGATTGATGAGCAGATACCACCGGAGCTCACATGGATAAACGTTACTCTTCATTCCCCGAAACAAAATTTCGGTACAGAAATTTATTCGTAATAATTTAATATAATATCATAAAAATTATAATATATATTATAGTTTGTTTACAAAAATTTATATCACACGTACCGTAACGTACCAATGAAGTGGTGCAATTATAATACATTTTTTCTAATGTCACCTATATACAAAAATCGAAAATATTACGTGACGATAAGTGATTGAACAATAATTATAGATGGTGACAAACAAAATTATGTTTAATGCGACTCTGTGTATATATGTAGAAAATAGAAATTTTATAGTGTTTATATCATCAAATATTTTCACTAACGAGTTTTTTTTTCAAAGAAATCCATTATGTATTCACTTGAAGAAGTAATTATAAAGCAATTTGTACTATTTTCTCTATCTCTCATTTTATTTTGAAAATCTCAGATAACAGAAATATGTGACTCACAATTTTTTTAAAATTAATTTTAAACTATGAAACGAAATTAAACAGAGCGGCCAAACCGAAAATCGGAAACCTTCTTTGGCCAAAGTTTTCCTAAGAGAGGTGGACAGATTTCGTTCTTTTTCCGTTAGCGAGGAATCGATAATGAAAAATTCCGATCGGGTCACCGGCCACCCGATACGACCGCGAAGGTCTAAAAAAAAATTTAGCGATACTTTGTAGTCCAATGAGATACCATTTGGCTTATTTTTTAATCTGGCCCAAATAAATAACTTTTAAGATTGAATAAATATTTTTTACCAAATATACTAATTTTGAAATATAAAATATTGATGTAGTAGAGACAGTTAAAAGGTGATTTTCATTTTTAGATTATAATTTGATTTGAATTCACTCACGTGTAAGTGTCATACCTGATATTATCATTAAATAATTCAATGAAAAGTTCGATGACCATATACATATTTTTATGGTAAATAATTAAACATTACACGCTAATGAACACGTGAAATATTTTCGATTATTTGAAATTTCACTCTAAATATATATTTGGATGGATGCTAATGGTTTCTCATAAAACTCTGGCTTATGTCGAACATATTTTGTCAGGATAATATTCGCTTATTTTATCGATAATGCTATACTTGAAATTTAGCCATCGATAAACTGGATCGATAAACTCTATATCGTAAAAAAAAATTCAATAGGAAATATTCATTTTCTTACTTTCGTTAGTATCTCCTTAACCCCTTAAAACCACTGCAGTGCCCCAAAAATATTCAGTTTTTGAAATATTCAGACTCCAGAGCATCTCTCTTGCATTGACTCTTCAATATTTTAAATTTTCTAATATGAACATCTATCTAAAAAAAATGTAATCAACCCAGATATAGAGGTTCGAAAATTAATCTAAAAAAACGTACATCTATTAAATCTATACATTTTTTCCGAAATGCACAACGACGTTTAAAAGACTACCGAAAATTTCACAAAAAACAAGTATAGAATCTGTATACTCGATGTAAATCTTTCATGACGCGATATACGTATTAATGGCATATTTAATGTGAGCGAACCGAAGTTTGAAGCTCGGTGTGTATCTTATTAACAACGATACGGAGAGGATCAAAGGAAGAGAGTGTGCAAACGCGGTATAAGAAGTAGCGAGGAAAAGGAGTATCTCGAATAAGGCGAGGAGGAGCCCGAAGAAAAAGTCCGTCGAGCGGAGCGGAGTGTACACCGAAAGAGGAGGAGGAGAATTAAAAAAGGAAAAAAGAGAGGAGCGAGAGGTCCGCACACGGGGAGATTCTCGCGAGAGCCCGCAGAGGAACGTCGGCGATGGTCACGAGCTGGCTCGGATTAAAGGTTCTCCGAACATCGGCGAGCCTCTGCTGGAATGGGTGTAGATTTTTCGTGATGGCGATGGTGGTGGTGGTGGTCATGGTAGAGAACGGGGAGAGGGATGAGGAGCGGTTAATTAATTGCAGACGCGAAAGACTCGGCTGGCGCGCGTTGTACTCGGCTTTTCTCCCTGACCGCCGGTTTTTGGCGTCCTTACCTCATCGCTTCTCCCGAACTTAGTCAATAGAGAGAAAGAAAAGCGCGAGACGGTGAACAAAGAGAACAGCAACAGAGGGCCAAAGAGAGAAATTCGTGGATTCCTCTCTCTCTCTCTCATCTCGACTTTTTGCTTGGACTTTCGCCCACAAGCGCTAGCTATTCACCCTCGATTTATATATATATACATTTAGTATATAAATATATTCACACACGAATATATATATATATATGTAGGTGTGTATAATATGCTCATATATACATACGAATATATCTTGAACAAAAGACAGATTTCTCCAACATGCGCGCGCGTTTTGCTATTACGTGTACGAATACATCGAGACGGGCGGTTGTCCGGAGCGTTTCGTGCCTCGCGTGGCGTTCCATTCTCCCCCCTGGTACACGAGAAAGAGCGAAGGCATCCGAGAGACACGCTGCCTGGCTCGGTACAATGCCGGAGCGCGGGCATTGTCTTCGTGGTTTATCGCTTCCTTCGATTGCCAAGTACACGCCGGCGCGTCGACTCTATGCTCCGCCGAGCGATCCGCGTATATATATATATATATATAGATATATATTTTGCGTTCGGAGTCTGTACTGTGGAGGAGAAAGCACCCTCGGAGCAAGGAGCCGGACCGTAGCTACCGGCAGACAGATTTTGCTACCGATCGCTCTTATTTTTCTTATTTATTTTCTTTTTTCGGCGCTCTCTCTTCTCTCTCTCTCTCTCTCTCTGCTGTCTCTCGCCATATATACAATCTCCGGGAAGCATACACATGACCGCACTGCAATACCGCGTGCACCTCCAAAATCGTTCCCTGAAAATACCAAAAAGAAGCCACGTACGTCTTCGCCATATCGGCATAAATAAGATGTAATAAGAGAGCGCGAGCTAAATAATTTAACACTCCGCAATCGAGAAGATGAACCGACTCTATATATTTCTCGGCTAGTATATGGAATAAGAAGAGAAGTTTTCGATACAAGATAATTAAAACGTGTCTATGTATATAATAAGCAAAACGATCGCCGCCGGCACCCCTTTGAGCGGGCGCGATTAAAAGTCCGGAGACTTTTTCCAGGCCTGCGTACACAAAATCACGGGCATATTTATACGATGGATCGGAGCTAGGCGGTTTCATACACGCTCGCCAAGCGTATAGAGAGTACGCACGTATATTTTTGGAGTCGTAAACACGTCCGCTGAATCACCCGATTTTTTACCCTCTTTTTCTCTCTCCCGCTGGTTCTCGCGGTTTGCGGGGAGGAGCGCGACGGTTTGCCGACTTATTGGTGACTATGTGGTATACACGACGCGCGTGTATCCCCATCGTTGTATGTGTACATGTTTTAGCGAAGAGCGCGGTCGCGAAAGTTTGTCGTTTTCGCAGCGACGTCGCGCTAATTCCGCCCTCGCTCGATCTCTGCGATGCGCGCAGACGTTTTACACGTATACGTACACATGTATACATAAATTTATGCATGTGTAGGCTTATATTTTACATTCAGGCGTTCGCGTATTTATGTATCGCGCGAGCGTTACATCGCACACTTATATATTCGCATACGAAGTCGCGTCTCGGATGAATATATATGTGTATGAGCTGAACTCCGCTGGAACGACGAGGATCCCGCGCCACCGCACGCTCGCGCACCGACTCTCGTATAAATTCGTTATTCAACACGCCATTTGATGCGCTCACGTCGGGCGGGCTGCGACGATCCTACCCCGGACTCATAAATCGCAATTACGAAGCGGCGCGAGCGAGAATTTGTCGCGCGGGCCCATCTAAGCAACCGCGACACGCGCTTCTCCTCTCTCGCCTCGCCCTCGCGAAAACCTCCGGAGGCCCGTCGCCGTGACGCTCGAGAGAACGACCTCGGACCACACCGAGATACCAGAAAGGAAGTACGACCAAGCGAGCGTGCACTCTTCGCAAATCATCCACACGGGAGATGCGAGACTAAGAGAGAGAGAGACTAAACAATATATATTCTCCGAAAGTCGAGACTTATTAACTCCAATCTCCAAATTTTGCGTAATTACAGATTAAAAGCAGTGACGAGATTTAAGGTAGTTCTATCAATAAATTGTTTTCTTAGGATTTTGTTAAAAATTTGCAAAAACCTTCTTTGATACAGTGTGCAATTGTATATTAAATTTTGAGAGGTTTCGCTATACGTATAGAACACGAGAAACGGAACATTTGAAAATATTTGACAAATGACTATCTTCAAGACGTGATAAATTTTAAAATATATTAACATGATTCTAGCGCCATTCTCTTCATTTTGCAAAAATCTTTAAAAATCACTCCTAATAAAGTTGATTTCATCAAGTGACAGTGAATTTGCCAACGAATTAACTGATTTTTGGATCATTTTTTTAATTTTTCAATATGAATTCTTGAATTCTGACTCGAATAAGTAGCATTTTCGTTATCTACGGTAAATTTCCGATCGAATAAGGTCTTAAAATCGATAAAAAAAAATTCGAAAAATTTTGCGAATTTTTTAAGGTATACTTTCCATTTTTTCAAAAATCTTCAAGGCGTCATAACTTTTAAAAAAATGCATTTGTTAACGTAATTCCAACGCCATTCGCTTAGTTTTGTAAAAATCTTTAAAAATCACACTTTATAAAGTTCATTTAATCAAGAAAAAGGAAAGATATTGGTAATTGAAATTTTCATGGGTCCATGAGAGCCAGTGTGACTCACCAAATTTTTTGAAATTTTTATTTTTCGATTTTAAGAGCCTATTCGATCGGAAATTTCCCGTAGATAACGAAAATATTAATTATTTGGGACGAAATTGAAGAATTCATATTGAATAAAGCAAAAAACTGGATTTTGGATCAGTTTTTCTATTACCACGAGGGCGCGAAGCCTGCTAATACTTTATAAATAAAAATTATTTATGATACGACGATTTATTTCATTTATTCCGACGATCATGGCGTTTTATTTCGTGATCGTAAAAATTGATTCTCGAAGGTGAAGAGCTCATTATTCTGCGATTCAATATTGGAGTAAGACGTATGTGTATATGTGCGTGTGTACCGAAGGGTGAAAAGGAGAAAATAAAGGGCGCCAAGGAGACATCCGAGAATTCTTCGGAGCAAAAAGCGAGAGAGATTTCGCTCACTGTCCACCTTCGCCAGCTCCGCGTGGCCCGGCGAGCGAGATGAGTGGGTGGAAATGAGCGAGCGTCGGGCGAAATCGCCCACGCGGTGCTTGCTGTCTCTAGCGCAAACGAGTGAATAAATACGAAGCGCGGAGAGATCATCCCTCTCGCGAGGTCCATCGATCCTCCGAGAGGCCGCTCGCGGTTCACGGATACGTCATATTTCAGACAAATGCGTGTTTGCGCGACGCACTCTGGCGAGACGAAGGATCAATACGAAATCAGTCGGGACGTTAACGATCCGACGAATATTTTCTCTCTCTCTCTCTCTCTCTTGCGTTCTCCTTCGGCCGCGCTCACCCTCGCGCTGATCTCTCGTATTCAGGCGACGAGTGAGACGAGAATATCGTTCGAGAGCCACATCCGATCCGGACGCTTCGTTACGCTGACGCTGACAAATGAACTCGCCAACTTCAAGATTTTTTTTTTATTTCCATCTGAACAGAGCGATACGATCGCATTTATAATGACAACATTTTGCTGCTATCGCTCTGTGCATTTTCAACGCATGCACTATGTACGAAGCTTGCATCGGGGTGCATTGTGTATTTATATGAAATATATCATCTAAAAGTGCAATATTTTACAAGACGATTTTATTTCTCGCGTAAATTTATACTTTGTGCGCGCGGATGATGATTTCGAACACCTCATGGGGAATCAGAGTTTCACGAAGTGGTCGGATTCGTGTGTGGGATGGAAGATTTGCAGTGATCAGAGTCGAATTACGCGAGATTTACCTGTCCGGAGAAACTCCGGTGCTTCGGGCGAAATTGGCAGATATATTCAGACAGCGAAATAATATACTTGGTGCGTTACGGAGAAGTTTGAGAGGAGAATCCGTGAGAGGAGAGATGACGCGAGGCGAGCCGAAAAGCGCGCATGTATGTATGGGGATGTGCGCTAAATATAAGGTCAGCAGATAAACGTTTCAATTAGAAAGGTATTAGGACCCGACGCACGCGATAGCCACCCACGTGGTGAATCTCCGCCCCTCGCGAGAACCCGGAGAAACGTGCGATTGAGAAGTCGAGAGACTACGGAAGCAGACGAAGGTCGAGAGACCGCAAAACTTGAGAGAGAGAGAGAGGATATATATGTAGAGAAGCAGGGCGGAGCGTGCTGCTCGTGTATTTTCGTGCATTTGCCGTAAATAAAAAAAAATAAAAAAAAAGCGAGAATGAGAAGAGAGAGAATAAAGAGTCCAAGCGACTGGCAGTGAGGAGGACGAGATGAGAAGGAGAGAGAATATTCTCTCGAGGAAAGAGTGAAAAGGAGGAGAGCGGAAGAAGAATGAGCAGGGAGGAACACGAGAGAGCGGCGGAGAGGCTAAAAAAGCGAGAGCGCGCGGCGCGTCCGAAGAACACCGCAGCGGCAGTAGAAGCAGAAGTCGCGGGACCACCCAGGAGTTGGCTTCCCGAATCGATAAGGTCGAACGGACAGAGAGTCGAGAAGCGACAGAGAGAGAACGACGGAGCACACCCCGAACGCAGAACCTTCGCCGAATCCTGACCGTACGTTTCAGCCTCCATCAGTCTTACTTCGGGAGGCTCTACCTTGCGTCTCATCCCTTTTTTTTCTCCTTCATTTCTCTCCTCTCTTCTGCTCCTGCTCCGATCCCCCGGCTCTCTCACCACACGCGCTGCACGACTCTCGCTCTTCGTCTCGAGCCTCGCGCGCACGTCCTACAAGCGATGCAACCGCGAGCCCGCGCCGACTTCCCGATCCCCGACGACGAGAACGTCGTGAGCGATTTTGAACGTGCGCCGCCGCGCAGAAGCAACAGTTTTTCCATTCCACATCGTGACCCAGCCTCAAGGCTCATCCGAATGATTTTTTTTTATTTTTCTTCGCTATATAGCTCATACTAATCAAATTTCTGCTTTTCTGCTTTTTATCATAGAAAATTTAAATAATTTGAAATAAAGATATAAATTCGCATCCACTAACCCAAATACCTGTCAAAGTCAAAGTGAGCTTCCGATAGAAAAATAAAACATATTTATTTTATTTTAAAAAATTCTATTCGAAATGAATATCGTGTCAAAGATTTTTTAAACAAAAAGATAGAAAATGGAAATTTTGAGGAAAAGTTCAATTTTGTTCATTTTCTACAGGACAATGCATCTAACATTTAGCCCGCACGTATACGAAATGAAAATTTCAAAAATTTCAATCTCTGTTTATTGATTATTTTGGTTTATTTCATTGACTCGGAAAAACTCACCGATAAGAGAGTACGCATCAGCAAGGGGAAGATGAATTTCCGAAGATATATTCGTATATATCCGCAATAATTTTTTTCCTCGTTCTTCTTTTCACGTCCATTCGCGTTTTTTTTTATAAGTCATCTCGTATTCTTTCGTTTCGCTGCAGGGGAAGGAATATGAGGGTAGGAATTCTTTCTTCACGATGAGTCTGCCTCTTCAGAGAGTGACGCGCGGCCTTCTTGCAGATATGGGCTAGTGATATCAGAGCTGTACGCTTCAGCGACCCCATTCTATTCTCTTTTTGCTTTGGAGCCTCCCGCGACGTAACTACACACATTCTCGTACACGTATATCAATATAAGTACACACACATCCTGTTTTTTGCGAGTGGAAAAAAAATTCGCCGCAGGGGTGCGAGAGCCGTTGAAAATGGCCTTTCCGAATAAAAATCCAGATTTTTTCCCCCTTTTTCCAACCCCTGAAGCCCTTTTTGGTCGTTCCTTTCCTTTTTTTCGCGAAAGAGTTATGAATCCAGGATCTCACGAGACATACAGTCAAACGTTAAATATTTTTGACATTTCGTCGCTTTTTCTTGACTTGTCGCTTTTCCTTTTTTTTTCTCAAGAGTAAAAGAACCTAACTGGGTCGTTGGTGGACACATCTGCACGGGTATCACCACCTTCGTTCTCCCTCGATTTTACCCTCCCGAAAGTCCACTCGAGATGGCTTCTCCCTCACAGGAATGAGAAGTAGTCAGCCTGAGAATGCAGATAAAAAATAACGGTGTAATAGTGCTGACTATTATTCGGGATCGTTAGATAAATCGAGGTAACATATGTATTGCATAAAACATTCGTTACCGAGAGATCATTATATATCTCTCTTTGGGGTAGAGTAATAAATGGCATATATTTTTCCCCAAAATATTTTCAATAAATGAAAATTAGTTTGGTCAAACGAATAAAAATAATCATATAGTTTCCGCTAGAATTTTTTTCAAGGTTTATTATAGTTCATTTTTCTTATGAATTTATATATAATACGAGCAACAAGGCAGTCGCTTTATTAAAATTTTTGAATTGATATTTTGCTGTTCTTCTATAGATGCATACTTCGTATAACTTCACATAAAATAAATACCCATTAGTTATAAAATGATCCATGAAATTATCATTTTATCGAAAAAAAAACTAATAACGTGATTTTTCTCACTCAGTTTTCCAATATCAACATAATTTCATTATCATAAAAATAATAATCGAAAGCAATAAAATTTGAAATATCTTTTACATTGTATTTTATCAATTTTACAAACATGCGCACAAATGCACCGACGCAATAATTTTTTAAAATTCATGCAGCAATATAACAAAGGAAAATTTAGAGAAGAAAATCGTTATCTCGAGTCTTGATGAAAAGAGAAAATGCTAAAAACGAGGAGAAAAAGGAATTTTTTGGATGGGATGAAGCACGCCCTTGGCAGGCTCGTGCATGCATGAATCGATCCGCGAAAATTTCGACATCCGAAAGCCGGACGCGTTCGGTTAAATATTTGCCGTCGCGACTGTAGAAGGAAGCGTATACAGAGAAAGAGAGAGAGAGAGACTGGGATGCAGGGGAAATTTCGTGTGGATTTGGAGAGTCGAGGGAAGCGGACGAGCCGAAGTGTAATAATATGCGCTGAGCAAACGATGCTACGCCTCGCCGATCGAGTAATCTGCAGCGTCAATGTAATATCCGCAGCGTGATATGGATGTTGGGGCATCGAGAGGATCGAGATCGACGCCCCGTGGGTGATTAACCGTGCGCTTTTGCATTTGCGCAGGGCCACAGGACGCCCCCTGTGCCGGACACACACGCCGCCATTTTCTTTTTTTCCTCCTATAATTGCCGAAGGGTGAAACAAGACTGAACGATTTAATTTGGCCCGTGCGAATCGTAAATTATTTGGCAAATAAATGAGAGAGACAGACGAACTTACCAGAACAATATACTACACACGCGAGTATATAAGGTAAATACGCCCCAAAACTTTAACATTTAAGGATCTACGACTTGATTTATTTTTAGAGATATTTTAATAGTGTCCTTATACCTTATAACAATCAGAGCTTAATTAAAATTTCTTTAATACATAAATATTATATTCACAAGATGTTAATCGCTGAAAATAAATAATTCGTGAAGAATCATTTAGTGTTTAGTTTTTCGTCCCCGAAATCGGGTTCTCTGAGAAATTCCACGGTCCCTTTCTCTCGCGACTGCCGGCTCGCTCTTATCAAGAATAATACCGGCTACGGGCCGAAAATATATTTTACAAGCTGCTGAGATTATGTAATACCGCGGGGACAAATATACGGTGTCCCGGCTTGAGGCATTTCGCTTTTGTCTCGGGACGCGAATAAACAACTTCTCCGCGCGCCCGGCTTGATCCTTTATCCCGGGCGTGTACGGGCGGCGTGTATGTCCGGCACATATTCTGGTTAGACTAACTCAACAAGACACCGGCATAAAGCAAGGAGCAAAGAGAGAATAAAGGTGAAAGAATAAGCGAGGGCGCGCTCTACCCGACGCGGTGAAATAAAAATAAGCTAGTCCAGTCTTTGTTATGACTCGGTCACGAGAAGTTACGATAGAAGCGGGTCACACGAGAGCTCGCGCGACCGATGAGCCGAGCCAAGGGGCCGCGGAGCTCGTACCGGAAGCAGCGATCGTCCGACAACTCCCGAGAGTTTTCAGTTAATAAGTAAAGAGCTTGCAAATGTCGCGCTTCCGTCTCTGGCACGCGAACCCAAGATTTGCCCATATTATTGCGAACAAACATTTGCTCAATTCCGTATAATACGCTTCGTTCGCCGCAAGAGTTTGACATTTTGATGTCGGCGAGCCGAGTGTCTATAGGCTCCGCCAAACTTTAACTCCCGCCGCCGCGAAAAGTATCTCTCCCTGCTTCTCATTTTGCTTCTTGCGCCAACTTTAACCAGCGTATCGCAAGTGCACATTTTTTTCTTATCGGTATAAACGATACACGAGATCATTGAGGAAAAAAATTGGCTCGAACACTTTTGTTCAACTCCGGGCGCGGGTACTGGAACGAATCTCGTTAACGACGTCTCGATTAAAGCTCCGCGCGATGCTGCGAGCGCTCGTGAATATGGCGTCAGAGCCACACACTCTGCTCCAGGATTGCAGGATAGCAGAAAAGCCCGGGTTCACCTGGCAGTCATAACTCAATTATTCCGTTAATTATCGCGTCCGCGAAACTTTTTCTCGCTCCGCGGGCTACCTCAATTCTTCTTCTTTTTTTTCTCATTTCCTTTTCTCGCTGCTGTATTTGCTCTTCTCGCGTTATTTTCCGCTTCCGGAAGTTCGCACGCATCGAAAAAGTTGTCGAGGATCACCGATCGGAATTGCGCGGCCTCTATTATTCGCAAAGCTTCCATTTGTGTCGAGTTTACAGCCGAGAGCAGCCGTGACTCTGTTTTGACAGGTCCAAAATTTTCAAAAATTTACATGTTTTGCAGAAAAATAAAATAAATCTATTTAACTCTAGGACACATATTCCACTCTGGGGTTACGCTAACCCCAGCACTTTGAAACGATATGCGTATACATAGCCGACTATTTATCGTACAGAGGTTTTTTTTCCATTTCATATATCGTTCAAATCCTGAAGAATAAAATGAAGTACTGGAAAAAGACCTCATATTTAATGTTTGCATCAGAGAAAAATGCAATTGATGAAAAAGCAAGACTTTAAAAATTCCAGGACCGAAAAAATTATCTGGGGAACCGTAAAAATTACCTGTGTGGGATCCTAGAGTTTAAAAAAGACTGGTAATTGTACCATTTAATTCACGAAATTTTTCGACACAGCCTGTAAATGTACTTGACCCGTTATAGTATCAATATAGTATACAATATTTTACCTTGATTTTCTTTGTCTCTTGTCTTTTGTCTCCAAAACATGCGCACGTTCTATATGAACCAGAAAAGGCAGACGCCTCGTCAGGATTACGGCTTTTTCGGTGTCACGCGCCCAAGGGCTGAAAGAGGACATCGTCGTGTTTTTCACTCGTTCGATATTAGCTACGAGGCGTCGTATCCTCTTTTTTCGAGTTCTTTTTTCTTCTTTTTTTTCAAAAAGCCCCGCCGCTTTTGAGAAGAACGAGAGGCCCGAGTTTCGAGGCTGTCGCACGTTTGGAGAGAGTGAGAATAAATTTGCCAACGAGCTCCCCGAGCAACATCGACGCAACATTATCGGCAACAAGCTCGTCGAAAAGGAGCGTGCAGGGGCGTCGGTGGTTCCCCTGGTGACTAGACGAGTATTTGATCATCGGCGAAACCTCCTCCTCCTCCTCCTTCTCCATCCCCCTCCCTCTTTTCTCTCTCTCTCACCCACCGAGCTTTTTCGATCCCACGCAGGCTCTAATGAAGACCACGGGACACCATTGTCGGGTTATGAACGGCTCTCCCCCCTGCCTCACCGCGCTTGCACCTACCCTGAAAGCGATATCTCCATTATTTTTCGCCGTTATTAAAAATCTACCCCGCGCTAGCTCAGACAAAGAATTCGATAGGCATTGTTCGTCCGTCTCCGGCTTTTTGTTCCTCGCTAAATGTCAATGATTCTGATGCGCGCTTTCCACCGCCGAGGCGGAGAGGAAGAGAGCGCGCGTGACACGCCACGGCCGAGGTTGACGAAGAGGGATGAAAACCCGAGAGAAAGAGAGAGAGAGAGAGGAGAACGCGCATGAAACGGATAAAAAATAGAGAGAAAAAAGAAGGAGGAAAACTGGATCTCGCGTTCGTTTTCTCAACCCCTCATCCTCTCATCGAGTTGTCTGCTGTCGCTTCTTCAGCGTCATCGACCGATCGTCAGCACACCCCTCTTTTCTTCTCTCCCCCGTCTTCATCGTGGCGGTCCTCTTCACGTCCTTCTCCCCTGCGAAGTACCAACAGAGAGGACGCGCACGAAACAGCGATGCTCTTCGCGTCCCACGATGCTCTCCATCGTGTCAAAAAACCTCCTGTTTTCCTTCTCATCTGACAAACCGATACTCGACTTTTTCATTTCATTCTCCTTGTCCAATCTTCCACCAGAGAACTGACGTTCTCTTCAACATGAATTAATTTTTACACGTTTTATTGCGCACAAAATAGACTATTTATGTATGGAAATGTCAATTTTATTGTATTATCGATTTTGTTTAAAAATACATGGTTAAATTTTCCAGACTAAATTGAAGTCACTAAATTTTTCACAGTTTAAATAAAACTTTGGTTGACATATTAAAAAGTATTTTTGTATTCTGCAGAACATCAGTTCTGAGTTCAACGTTCATCCAGTAACAGGTATACTTTTCAAAAACTTTGACTTTATTGAGAATTAATATTGCACTTTATTATATATATAGAAAATTATTTTTGGACGCTGTTTTTTCGATTTCAAGTGGCTATTTGAATATGAATATGAAATTGAATATAAATTCATATTGAACCATTCATAAATTTTTTGATCATTCAAAATACTTATTCACGAAAATAAATAAGTCTAATTATAATAATACTTGGAGTATATTGAGTAAAGTTGAATGAGCTAAATATGTATAAATGACTTCAAATATTTACTTAATTCAAAGAATACTTTTTCTCAGTGTACAATTTTGGAATAAAAGTATACACATGTTTACAACCGAGATTCTGGGATGTTCCGCCGACAAAGGGATGAGAAAATCGAGTAAAACGCGAAATTGGAACGAAAATCATGGCCTAATAATTGTGCTCAGGTTAGGAGACTCGTTATCACGGTAACACGAGCCGTTTTCGACGAGCTGGAGACGAGAAATTAGAAAGGGAGAGAGGGAGAATCGGACTAATGCGGCGGCGGTGGCGGCGGCCTAAGGGCCGATCGCTCGGCTATTTCGCGACTAGCAATAGCGCCGCGCGGTTTCGGCACCAACCCCGGGAATACCGTTCTCTATGGCCGCACGGTAATGGTTATAGCGCCATCGCGTGCAATCCCATTAGCACCGATGCAATTTACTCGATCTATCACACCCTATTAAGCGGCGAGAGAGTCCACGCGCGTTTCTCTCATCCCCTCTTCTCCTTTCCACCCTGCAAAGGATCCAACATTTTTTGGTTTCCAACCGATCGCTTAACACCCGTTTTAATCGAGTTTTCACACCGGCATATCGCCACTTTCGCTCGACGAACGTGCGCGCACACGAATTTGTTTTTTTTTCACTCACACATGCGTATTCGCACCAATCTTTTCTTCTTCTCTTTCTCACGATTCGTTCACAGTTTTATCGTTATTGGCCGCCGTCAGGATTATGCAGAAGTGGAATTTATTTTTGATGCTTTTTTTCTCCCTGCTTCATTCTTGGGGAGTGAAGATGTGCGCGTATATACAAAATACGCGAGAGTGAAATGCGTGTGTTTCGTGGATGAAAATGTCGTTTACTCGCACGTATTATCGATACTGATTTGATCCCGTATGACAACAAATTCATTCGCGTGTTCGCGAATTACTGCTCGATGGAGCGCGTGACATTAGAGATAAATTAGCGCTAATTTCGAAGAGTTTAGCATGACGATTATTAACGGGGATCGAAACGAATTTGAATTCGCTCTCGTCTTCTCGGCAAATGTACATAAATACACAGCTCCATATGTAAACACAACCAGCGCTGTAACTGAATATATTTCACTGACGCGCATATGGGATTCGTCCATTTCATGAAAGTGTAATGAGCCAAGCAGTTTGACCATCGGAAATCGATAACGCCGAATCTATGCATCACCAAGATTTCATTTCAAAATTTACCGGGTGTCCTGACTGTTTATTTATTTTTTAAGTACTAAAAATATCCAATTTCTTGGTAAATGATATTGCGAGACAAAGCAGTAATAAGGAAGTCAGGATTGAGGAGAAATTGTATTGAGGGGAGGAGGGTCCCATAAATACAATAGCAAAGAAAACAGATGGTTGCTACCTTCCCTTGAAAATTCAGAAACTCACATTTCACGAGAAGTAACATTTTTTGACAGCTCGTTCACAATTTTACAAAGTCTACAAAACCTCCTGGTCGATATTATGACTTGTTTTGAATACCTCGCGATGAAGTTTACAATTATTTAAACATTGTCTTATGTATATGTATCTTGCATTCTATTATATTCTATAACTGTATACGAAGTTACACAAAAAATTACTGTAATTTATTTACTTGATGCTCGAATATACAAACGGATACATAAATACCATAATTTTATACAGAATTTGCTTTTACTCTTTACGTGTTGTTCAAAAGATTGGCAACAATTATACCCTTTTCAACAAATTTATTTTGATTTATATATGTATACAAACCCATCAAATTTTTCGAGATTTTATCATGCACTTATTTCCAATTGCATTTATTTCCAAACAAGATAACTCTGAAATAAATTTTTCTAGCATAATGACAAGTATGTGTGAAATGCTATTTTTCACACGAGAGAGCTTGGATGATGGATAAACCAATGAGAACCGAAGAAAATATATGAAAATATAAGACTGTAATGAAAAAAGAAGCTTCCCATCGATGATTGCCAGAGGCACCGGCTGTATCGGATCGAGAAGCACGTCCGAAAATTCGACAGTCGTCGAAGGAGGAGAGGGAGGGAGAGAGAGAGAGAGGAAAATAGGATAGGAAAAATTCGAAGAAAAACCCGTGGAAACGTCAGCTGCGACTTCGCCACGCCTCGCGGACACGAATTTCCGTGCAGACGTGAATTTTGTGTGAGCGAGCGCCGGTACAAATAGCAGAAAATACGACAAGTGTGTCGATCGAACCCTTGGCCTTCGGTCCTTGAAACTCGGAGGACGAGAAAAGTTCGTTCGTCGAGGGTCGAGAATTTCCTCTTCTGCCGCGGAACAGCTGTCGCGCGGAACCGTGCAAAAGGGCGTCGTCAACGCACTTTTCCAAAACTTTTCTCGAATCGCTCTTCTTTTCCCATAAAATCGCGCACGTTTCCACGTTTCATGCACTCCGACTCCTGACGTGAATTTATATCTTATGCATTACTAAAGAAATTTTAAACGAGAGATGAAGGACTCCGAAAAAATTCACTTTTATTCTACCATCTATAGAAAAAAAAGATATTTCCTTTGATAATTTTTTTATTAATAATCAAAAGATAATATATTTTATATTATACTATTAAAATATTTTGCAGATTTCTACATTTCTGTTTTTTTTATATACATATAGAATATAGTATTTCTTGCCATGAAACAAAATTTTAAAAAAAATTTTTAAACTTGCCAACTAGTTGCTAATTATTTTCTAAAATATTCTTTCCAAAAGTTGATTATCTGCTAATATAAACATGATAAAAATGAGTGTAAATGACTGAAGTAAACGATACGCTTCACCCCTAATTCTGATGATGGGCTTATCGATAATTGATCGGTAATTAGATGTGGCTATCGAATACACGCGGGATACGTGAGAGAAACAGAATATTTGAGGAGAGTCCTAGCAGTCTTTCGGCACAATGGGAACAGGTCCGGAATGGCGCCCCACCTCCTTATAATTTCGTATTCGGGTATGTATAACGGTTATACGGGCTATGAGGCGAATGTACCTTCCCCTGGATACGATTTTCCTATACGCACGCTCGCCTGCATATTCTCTCGTTTGATACAGACAAGACTCGAGTCCTGATCACCCGGGCATTGTGAGCATGTGAAATTACAGGCGACCGATCTGTATCTCTATTCCCATTATTCTCCAACGTATTAGTAAATATGTACACAAACCGTATATACAGTTGAGATCAAAAGTTTTTCACGATTTTGACTTACGAACCAATTAAATAAAACAAACGAAAAATCATAGCCCTTTTCGTCAACAATAAAAAATCAAATCAAGTACACTTTTAAGTATTCTTTATTTTCAAAGTTATATAATCAAATCTTTATGAAGCTATAACTATATCAAAAGAGTTCAACTTCGATAAAAAAAGATGAAACATTATTTTAGATCTTCTAAAATATTTTCCAAACTATATCTTTACTAAGAGTTGAAATAATTTTCCACAAGAGTATATACATAAACATTTATTCATGATAAATAAAATATAAAACGAAGATATGTATATTTAACAATTAATGCCTTATATACAATATAGGATTAATTTTTCTAATTTTTGTCAAATACATTATTTAAAAACTTTTGATTGGCAGTGTATAGGTATATATGGGCATCAGTATGCATGCTATGTAATACATGGAGGTAGGAATGCCCACATTCTGCTGTCGATATAAGGGTGCGTCTACGGTTGCCTGCACCCTGGCTCGCTCCCTCGTCATTCATACAAGCAGATATGACGAGATAGTTTGAAAGGGGGTATGTACAGTAACGTAGTCGTTAGCGTATTATCGTAATCAATTCCCTTTGACTCTTGCTTTTTCATTATAGATTTATTATACATGAAGGGAACGAGCTGAATCTGTAATAAAAGCTTGCTCTAATCAAGCCGCTCTGAATCAAAATTACACGTGTATTATTATTTAGTCTGATTATAGTGATTAACTGGCTAGTCGTTGAGAACTTGAGCAGAGCGCTCATCAATTTTTATCATGAAAAATGCTTCGATGCCAATTTTTTCTACTTTTAATTATTTCTTCCTCATTTCCCATATTAACTTCTTTTTTTAGATGCAAATAATGCCTTCTAATATATCTTCCCATGAATATTTATATTCCAATTAAAAAGTGAGTCTTTTTATTTGACATATTGAGGTCAACGTAGAAAACCTTTTTGATGGTTTTTTACCCCGTTTTTTGACATAAATAAAATTCCCACAGGTTTTTCTACTTTTTTAGGATATATAATAAAAAAATTTACCGTTTAAGAGTTAGGTATAAGATATGTTAAAATGTGAAGTCCACGATCCTGAGAATAGGTATATATGACGGATGGGCGAGGGAGAATCGTGAATAATATGTGAGGGTCCGAGAAAGGGGTGACCAGCAATGGGCGACGAATTCAACTTGTGCGACGGAGAAAGCAGAACAAACGGTCTCCCGTGCATCGATGCCTCGTGAGAAAGAGACAAGTGCGAGAGAGAGAAAGAGAGAGAGAGAGAGAGAGTGATCGAATCGCGATCGTAAGCCATGCCATTAAGGGCGGCAAGTGGGTGCATCTGTCTGGGCAAACGTGGGCTTAGCTCCAAATCCAACTGCAAACACAACGAGATTTAAGAGCTATGGGCTCACGTGTGCACGTGTTAAATTCCACTATGTATCGTGTACGCGAAAATGTCGAGAAACAATTTTTTTACGTACGTCTATAAATTTACTGGGGTGATATTTCAAAAATCTTGATCTAACGTTTGCATAACGATGTAAAATGACTAAGTATCTCCGAAACTGTAACTTCGATTTAATATAAGAATATATATTTACTTCCAAAATGTAATTGCTCTCAGTGCATGTTAAAATTGCAATTTTTAGAAATGAATTTGCATTAATTACTAAGTGGTGAAATCTTCTCCTATTTTTTTAGCATTTTCGTACAATAATGAAGTATATTCACACAATTTTTCAAGAAATTATCTGTAACAAATGTAATCTAATATTTTTACATTCAATTTATACGTGACAGACTATTCTTTGATAATAATTTTAGTAGTTTATGATTTAAAAAAACGATGGTAAATTCGTAGCGTATTTTTTAATTCCAAAATTTGTCACGATTAAAAAAAAACCAGCTCTACGCTTATAATTGCTGAAGAATAAATTTGGACTACACGTATTTCAAGATCGAGTGATTTTAGTTATGAATTTTTTTTTTAGAAAATTGTCGAAACGCTCGCGGGCATACTTCCGCGACACCTTGCTCCCCGAGTTCTTCTGGGCGACAATTAATTTTCTGAACGGAGGAGAGAAACGAGTCCGGCTCGTTACCTCACGGTCGTCGTCCTCGGTATTAACGACGCGATTTCGCCGACTCGTTTTCACGGCGTGACACTCACATACCGAGAAAATTCGGGCGAAGGGGGGGAGGGGAGCGGGAGTGAAAAAGGGGTCCTCGAATCTCGGGAGAAGCAGAGGACGACGGAGTCGCCTCCGAGGAGTCTTTTCATCGACCGATGCGCGACGGCTCCGGGGACAATGAGATAAAGTTGGACGCGAAATGAGAACGGAATTATTCCGAGAAAGATTATCACCTCTCGCTCTTATTTTTCTCTCGCACCGGAAAACGCGAGAGTTTGCGTGTAGATTCTCTAAATTTGTCGCCCGTTATCGCAGCGTCATTTATTCCTTCGTTATTCATTCTGAATAATATTCTGATTCGTCACGTCGCTGAAAATAATCGGACGAACGAAAGAAAAAAAAAAGAAAAATAAAAGCCTTTCTACGCGTTTCTTTTTTTTTCATCGCGTGAGAAACTTCTGCACTTGCATTAAACGAATATCGCAACCGCGTCGCGTTGGCTCCTCATCGTTGGAATCGAGGCAACGTGTTCAATCACTCGACGGAATTTGCATTTAAAGCGACAATATACAATTTCCTCTCTCGCTTTTTTTCTCCTCATTTTCGTTCTTATTATTTCTCTTATTTTTAATTTCCCGCAGCTATCCGCCGCGGTGCACGGTTAAATGCAAATGCGTATTATTTCCATCTGCGGAACATTCGAATAAGGTATTTCCTCTCATAGTCGCGCGGAGATCTCTCATCGCGGGGACGTTTCCGAGATTTCCGAACATCAGGCGCTCGCGACTCTCCTTTTCCAACCCCCTCGCTCTCCGCGCGCTTCAATGTTTTCCACGCGTTGACAAGCGAGAGGAGAAAGAGTAGGGAAGGAAGGAGGGGAAAAAGGACCGAGAACTTTGGCGCGATGGCCGTTCCGCCCTCGCTCGTTCCCTTCATCCCATCATCTCTCTTTCTCTCTTCTTACATACCTTTCGCCCTCCCTCCCCTCCCTCTCCCCCTCCACTCCACCCTGTTGGTTTCCTCCTCCGCTGGTGAGTTTAATTAGGCTCGCTTCGAGATATCTCGCAAGATCAGCAGCTCGTTAGCATGTTTTAATTGGCGGCTGTCAGTGAGATCCTTGCCTACGATAAAGGCAGGAGAGGAGTAACCGAGCTCTGCTGTATAGGATATGCAATGCTTGCTAGCAGTCACCACTCGCGCGCTCACCTTTGTGTATGCAATGCATCCCGCGCGAGTATACGGAGTGTCCCGAAACTCGATCCTGAACAATGAAATTGAGAAAGCCGCGATGGGACACGCATATATAGCAATTGTCGAGCTCGATATAAGAGCCAATCGAGAGCGATGACGTGACACACGCGTGTGACAATCGTCTCAATTCGAATAAAATTCCACGCCAGGGTTCACTCGGATCGAAAAAAACGTCTTAGAATTCGGCCGTGATTCTATATTCCCTAATCTGTCTATATACATTATTAACGCTCTTCTTATTTTAGGACACCCGGTATGCATTGGCAGCCTCGCGCACGAATGCGAAAGAGAATCGTTGCAGTGGCTGCACGATGCGCTCTTTCTCTTTCGAGAGAAAAAATAAAGAGAGAGAGAGAGCGAGGGACAGAGAAAAATGAGAAGAACGAGAGAGAGAGAAGGAAAAATCGTTCGGTGACAAGCTCTTACCTTTTTCTTTGCCCTCGGTATAAACGCTCGCGCACTGCGAGGACTCGCAAAAGGCAAGGATAAATGTGTGCGAGTGGAGGATAATAGCTTTGAAATGATGAGAGAGAGAGAGAGGGAACCACGACGATCCTGGAAAGTATTTCCACTCATCCCCTCCCACCCTCTCGGCGTCCCACCCTCGAAACCTTTATGTTTGTACTACGTGTGCTTTACCAATAGCTCCGCGGCTATTATTCTTCTCTCTCATTACCAATTCAGCGAGCATGTTGCTTCTCCTCCTGCTGTCGCCGTCGCTGAGCCCCCACCACCCCCTAGCTCCCACTTTCTCCCTCTTTGTTCTCTCTGCCACCGGACAGCCAACGGATAACCGCGTTGTTATTTCGGAAAAACGATCTCCTTGTGTGTTGTTTCTGGCTGTGTGTGTGTCACGAGAATTTCACATATTTATACACTTTGTCCGCGACGTTGAAACAAAAACTTGAGACAGGAAATCTCGAATCTCGACCCTTCGAGACTAGAAAATGCGACTCGGGAGCGTTGAAAAATTCAATCTCAATTAAAGTTACTTTGTAAATTTTAGATATTTTTTGGCATTTCCTGTTTTCAGAGAAAGTTCAAGAGAAACCGCAATTTTCTCCGGATAATAAACGGAAATCCCGGACGATTAAGCTGGCCGCAGGATTGTTGTGAGGATTAGCGAAAAAAGATACTAAAACCGCGGATTTCTCGTCGTCTCCGGAGATTCTCGGAAAAGATCGAATGACAGTGAAGTGTCTTCTCGGCTTTGCGGTACGTCGACGGTATTTGCAGAAGTAAATGTCTCTCAGCGGGAGTATATAAAACCGTAGGATTTAGAGAGAGGAGAGAGAGAGAGGGACGGAAAATAAAGTGAGAAACGAAAATACGAGTAAACTCGAGCAGCAGATCTCGCTGAAATCGTCCTGGCGAGCGGAAGAGGATATCGCGAAAGGGCGAGAATGTATATCCCCGGAAGATAAAAGTCGCGTCTCTTTGCTTGTTAAATTGAAGATATCTTGTCTCGGACTTATTGCCAAGTCTTGTTCTGGCTTAGAATGTCTGGCATGTAGCTCGAATTTCGTCGAGAGGATCAGAGTAAGCGTCGGCCGAGGGTGTCCACCGCACGCGAGAGTGCATCGCAGAGACGCGCGTTTCCTCATTGGCCTCGCGCGTATGCATTCCAGGGGCATATGCACGTTTTTTTTATACACGAATCCAAATAAGTAGTTTGCACTCGTGGAAAATGAGCTATGAGAAAAAGCTCACGGTCCGAGCTTCCAGGCGCTTTTCCCCACGATTTTACGAATTTATATCCGCGGAATTTTTTCACGCCGTTCGCGTTGGAATTCCTCGCCCTTTGGGCTCGCTGCTCCCTCTCTCTCCCTCTCGCCCGAGCGTGTTTCTCGGCAACTTAAGCCCATGTACGTGACGAGCCGTATTTGCGGGCGCGTTACTTCTCGTGCGTGATCAGATTACGAGCTTTCAAATCCACGCCGATTCTCTCCGCACCGCGCTCGTCGGCGAGACTCGCACGCGAGCTTTTACTGGGCGGTACACGCGGAAATACGAGCCCCCGGAACGTGCGTGCGCGTGCGAACACTTTCCCAACTTTCGACGGAGTTTAACCTCCCGCAATCCTTCTTTTTTTTCCTTATTTTATTCGCGCTTAAATTTTTCTCACCGGAATTGAACGACGCTGAGAAAATTATTTTCTCGTAATATTATTTTTATGGGACCATTTTCAATTTCGTGTTTTTCTTTTTTTTTCGTCGTATCGATCTGATCTTTCATAGTTTTAACGTACATACTGAATAGAGAAAAGAGGCAATCTCCATAAATTATGTAAATTTTTACGCACTTTATTTAAACTTTATGCAAACTTCAGAAAAAATGTGATGTCCACTAGGAAATTAGCAATTAAACAAATTTATTTATTTATTTTATTTTTGAAGTTTTCCTTCGCAGATTATTTTCGATGATGGATTGCTGATATAGATTTTCTTTAAATTATACAAAATTACTATAGATGTACAAAATAATCTTTCTTGCGTAACGATTATTAGAAGACATTTTATTAAATAAATTACAATAATATTATTTTTAATGATAATAAAAATGTTTAATCAAAAAAAATCTTTCTCTAATTTCATCGCGTATATAACAGAATGAAAAAAACGTCATGTTGAAATAAAAGGATATTTTTTATAAATAAAGCGATTGCAAGAATTTAGGAAAAGTCGGAATTCGAAATGTGAAAAAATAAACTTTTATACTGACGTTGATGAAGCATACAATAAAATATTAAAAAATAAGAATCAAAAGTTTTTAAAATTATTCAATGATGATACTTTTATTGTGAACAAAATGAAAAGTAAAAAGTGAGCGAGTAATCTCGAGGGGAGCAAGAACTTTTCGAGTCGTTTATTTTTTGCTGTTCGATAGTCCGATCGATCGATAGCGCGTTGGTCACGAGAGGAAAGGAGAAAAGCATTGGGAAGACACGAGGCATGTCAGCGAGGAGCTCGAGGAGGAAAAAAATCGTTGTAAACATATGAACACATCGCATCGAATCGCGAGGAGGGGAAAATACTCCGAGATCGTGTGGTATCACGAAAAGAGGAACAAGCGCGGGACAAGGAAGATGGAGGCCCGGAGAGGGAGAGAGACGTTGATAAACTCCTTCGTGGCCAACAGTGAAAGGGCCGAGGAGAGGACGAGCCGAAGAAAGCGGAGGCCGTGCAATTTTTTTTTCCATCATTCTTTTTTTGTCTCTTCCTCTTTTTTTTCTCTCGAACCAGAGGGAACGGTCGAGAATTCTCGCTGGGCACACGCCGCACTCGGGCATATATACGCGGTGAAAGAGAGAGAGAGATGAAAAAAAAGCCGATTGTGACGAAGAATAATCGTGCGGAGCTGTGAGCTACGCGAATGAGAGACCCCCGGGCGTCTGTCACGATGGCTCAACATAAATTCTCTTCTCAAACCTGCACCCCCTTATTCAACATGTTCCCGTATCATATATGTCCCTCTTTTTCCTTATTCCCCCACTTATATAGTTCTCTTTTTATGATTTATTCGTTAACATTTTTAACGAAGTAAAAAAAGTAGTCCTTATATATATTTTTTCATTACAGATAAATGTAATTTTGTCTTCAATTATTTCATTAAAAATGAAGCACTATCTGCGAAAGTTTTATTCGAGTCTTTAAAGAATGAATAATTTCTCGTTAAAAACAAACGAGCTCGATATCTTTTAGAATTTTATTTGGTCTCTCGTGATGTGCGCGGCGTATAAGCAGTTCCCGTCTCTCGTATGCACAAATTCTCCCCTTTATACTGGGTCCGATATCGGATTCCTGTGGGCCGAGCGCGGCGGCGCGGCACAAAGGATCCTCAGGACGAATTAAGATCGAAATTCGAGCGAGGCTTCCTGCGGATCCGGAGTAGCGCGGCACGCAAAATAACGCATTCAAAAAGATGGGAAGAGATATCTTCTCGTCTCTCTCATTTTCTTTTACCTCACCAGCCGTCTCTTTCCTACCGCGCGAGTATTCCTCGAACAGGAAGCTCATCCAGATGAAGCTGACCACCGAGCAGCCGCAATACGTCCGCTGATAAATCTTATCGCGAATCTCTCTCGCGATTGCGAATCCTCGATCGGCCTCGCGCTCCATACTCCAGACGGTATATGTATGTTCCGCGTGTGCAAAAAATTTAAAAGAGGTGTACACGCGTATTATGTATTTAAAATAAGAGTGCAGTCGGCTTTTACCTTTTTCTTTTTCTTATTTTCCTTCCGTCTCGTCGGTGTGACGGTATCGCGGGCATAATATCTGCTCCCCGGCAGATGCGAGCACCCATGGACCCCACTTCGTATGCAAATCGGACTCCGCCCTGAATAAAATATTAACCATCCGCGAGTCTCGCGAGTAGAACGAGAGAGAGAGAGAGAGAGAGAGAGAGAGAGAGAGAGATGTATATAAGGGTGAAAAGAGAAAAAGAACGCAGAGAGATGCGACGGCGATTTTTTTCTTCTTTTTTTGCGCGCCGAGATCCTTTTCCATCGAGCTATTGAGAAATTTGTTCCTCAGCTCTATATTTTGTCTCGTTTCTCATCTTTCTTTCCGCTCTCGACGTAGCAGCACCTTGACGCCTCGATTCCTCTTCTAATTCCCCCGCCCTTTCCCCTGCGACACTTCACTTTATTCCTCTGTCTCCTCAACGATATTGCCAGTCTATTCGCTTTTATTTCTTTACTTCTGTATACTTCTTTTTCTCCCGCTGACTTCAATCAATACGAGCGAAATCGAAAAATGGATAGAATTTCAATTTCAACAATAGTTCTTAAAAAAAGATTTTCTTCATAAAATTGTAGTTGTCAATAAGTGCGTTTATTTTTCACCTCTACTAAAGATAATTAAACGTTTAAAAAAAGCCGAATCAAATTTTTTATATTCCAATTATGTTATTTTCTTTTTTTTTTTGAAATCGAAATTATAAAAAAAATTATCTATGGTATAGATTTTTCTTACTATAAAGTATAAACTATTGTATACTGAGTTAATCGTGGAATTGAGTATATTTTTAGATCCTGTCCATTATTATACTTATTAATTCCCATTATAAATAATAGTAAATACTATATATTAATAATAATAATGAAAGACTTGAACATTTTTCAAATTAAATGCAAAATTGATATTCATGGAATTTACGCTAAAATGTAAAAGACCAAAGCAGAGGGAGAACTTTTGAAACACTAATTATGAACTGAGAGGAGCCGTGTGTATAAGGACACTTCGGTTAACTCGGAGTCCAGTCTGGTTGAAAGCAGGGTATATATATATAGCGAGCGGCGAGACCGCAGGAAGGGATCGTATGTTCTTGCCGATACTTTTTGAATCTTTGAAATATAAATGGGGGCGAAAGCGTGAGCGAGATCGAGGCCCGACACCGAGTACAGTCTTTACGCACTCAGTCGTTAGACACGCGGAAGATTCACGTCGCGTGAAATTTAATTGTGATTTTAACATCCGACAGGTATACAGTTTGGTGGGATTTCGCCAGCGGCGGGAGCAAAACAGAGTCCCAAAAAGACGAGGCAGTCCCGATTCTCGCGATGGTGTGTTTGTTTGCAAATACATATAGAGAGGCGAAGCAAAGGGAGATTGGCCGTGTACACGTTCCTCCAAGTTGTCTGGCAAAAGGAAGGATTCGCGCCCGGGGATTCCCGGAGCGAGAGAAAATTCGTTGCGCTCGCTCGCGAGGGACGTGTACGCCGGTTTAGGATCGAGTCACCGATGTCACACGCGAGCCTGGCAAACTTTCACCTTTGTTATTGCATTTCGTACGTCGGAATGGTCGCGAAAAGCCCGGCTGAGAGAGAGAGAGAGAGAAACGAAAAGGACGAGACGAACGTCGGGAGGCGTAGCCATGCGCGAAATTACGTAGTTTACGCGAAAGGCACACACAGAGACCGAGGAGCGTTTCGCCGATCGCGAGCGAGACGGAAGTGACTCGGAAGAGAAAATCGGAAGCTCGAACGAGAAAGCTAGTTGGATTCGAGATATAAATTCGAGAGAAGTTCTGCATGTTGCGCCCACAGAGGCGAATCCTCGCGAATCACAGCTTTCGAATTAAACCGCCGCGACGCGATGTTTACATGTACGCACATCAGGAATAATATGGTACCTGTGGGACCAAAACTGCACACCGAAGTCATTTATTTTGCAAAAACAAATATCTCATCTACCGCTCGGTGATTCTCACTAACATATATACTTGTATATTATTATATATATTCTCATACAAGGATAATATTCCTGCGACTCCGCGCGTTAGACTCGATAACGCGAAAGCAAAATTACAAATTTTCAAGTGTCGCGGCGGACTCTGGGAATTCGAAAACTAAAAGCTCCGTGGGTAGCGAAGAACGGGATTTAATAATATCGTAAATTGAGATTTACAACTCGAAGCGATTTCGCGCGATAAAAAGCTCCCGGAAGCGATATTATATTATTCCTTATCGCCTTAGTACTTTTTATCAAGCGAAAAGAATAGAGGGGGGTGGGTGGGGTGGGGGATATGCTGCGACTTCCCCTGCTTCCGCACGGTATTCGTTTCGACGTATATATACGCCTTATATAGACTTCGGAGGAGATTTGGGAAACATTCGACGTTCGAATGGAATCGTTCGACGTACATATAATCCCCCGTGGGGCGTTTGCAACAGCCAGCCGGGAATTGGGTAGTAAAACGGTAGTAGCGGAAAAGTAAAATGAATAGGAATGGAATGGGCCGATCGCACGGACGCTCGCTATATATATATATAATCTTATTCTTTTGCAGTATCGAAAAAAGAAATACCAAAAAAAACTCCACTATATTGAGTACAACTGAGTTCAGTATTCAACCAAAAAAATTGCACAAAAAAAGGAGTCGAAAAGCAATTTTGTTTTCTAAACACCGAGAAAAAAAGGTTAGTTGGATCAACCAAATATTCGATCAAATGAATATTCAGGTCTTGAATAATTAGTTCTCGAAGGTAAATAATAATACGCAATTCAACTCAAATGCATTTTTTCTCAAAATGCATCATTATTGTCCATCGTATGGTAAATATAGAATAAATAAAAGAAAAAGATTGTCAGACTGTTTTTGAGTTTAGACTCAGTGTTTATCCTCGGCGTACGAAAATACGAAAATATAGAGTACATAATATAGAGAGAACGCATTTTATAGATCGAATATCGAAGGCGGTTCGTAAAAAGCCCACTTTTAATCGTAATTTTCAGAGTAGTAAAGTGCAAAAACGTTTATACCGTATAATGGAGTGCTCGACAAGGAGGAAAAATAAGAGGCGAAATAGAAGGACAAATTACTTTTGCGCTCGTGTGTGTGCGCACGGAGACGCACGCGACGTCCTCGCGTCGTCGCCGATGGCGCTCGCGCCGGAGTCGCTGTGCATGCCTGGCGCCCGATTTACTCCCGCGAATAAAGAGAGAGCAGGACGATTAGCAGCGTGTGCCGACATCAAGACGATAATCTCCACCGCCGACAATTTCGCGATTTTCACGCTTCACCGAACTCCTTCCGAGAGCAATCTCCGCCGGGCGAGATTTGCGCGTACGCAAATCTCAGTGGGAGAGAGCAAGAGAGAAAATAAAGGCTCGAATCGTGACAGGAATATCAAATGAGATACGGAGGATTATAATATCTCTTCCCGTGTAATACTCTTTTCATTTTCCTCGCGTGTATGATATCGCTCGTGATTACAGGAAACTCCGCGCGCAGCACCCGCCGCCGCCTTCCCGAATTCCATTATAATATATCCGCCGCGGTAATTGATTGAAATTGGAGGACATTACACGGGTATATTTTAATCCGAGACACGGTGTAGCTCGTTCTCCAACAATCTGAGAACTCAAGGAAATCGTGTCTCTGTATATATTTAATATTCAGTTTACTTGTATACTATTATGCATATGCTTCAAGAAAAAATTGCCATTATGACGTTTCAAATCATTAACTTTACATATTTTAATAATTTAAGAAAGTAGATAGAAAATTTGTAACATATTAATCAATGATAAAAGACGAATTTTTTCTTTAAAAAAATACTTTCTTGAAAAATTGTGTGAATCTTATTATTTGACATCCTATACTAAAAAATGTGTATAAATTGATATCAATCGTTAAAAACCGCATATTGATTATTTATCACAGACTCTCATGAGAAGTTTTACAAAGATGGAACATTTGAAAATAAATATCCATATTTCTATATCATCTCGTATTTTTATAGAGTTTTTACGATTGAATATGAATATTTGACTACGAATTTAAAAGTTAAACAAATAAATCTAATAAATTCTTTTTAACTGATAGTGAAAAATTTTTCAAATAAGATCAGAAAACATATCAAGCATAATACAACAACTGTATATTTTGCAATTGATTATTGTAATAAACATATATATTATAAACCTAGATTTTTGTTTGATAAAATTCTTTTAGTATAGCATAGTGATACGATCACTTTAAATAATCGCGTTCAATATTTTGTTTCTTTTTTATTATATGAATCATTCTGATGCCTTTGATCGTTTTTCCTTGAATTCGTCGTTTTCTGTACGAATTCTCGGTGGAAAGCGGACGAGGCTAGCCGCTAAAAGAGTCGGGGTTTAAATTGCACAGGCAAATCCGTATCTCGCTTTACGAACTGAATTCCGTAGATTTTGCTTCCATTCGTTATTGAACTCGCGTGTCCGAGTAAATAGATAGGCACCGAGGCAAATTCGGGGGAAAGGATTTAATTCGGCGAATCCGAGAGATCCTAGTTTAGCGGGAAAGGCAATTTGAAAACAAAAAAAATGTGTGCGCATCCCACTGGATGCGTCGAGAACGTGGTGGATACCTCGCCCAGGGTTTTCGAGAGTACCGCGACGGAAAACCGGGAATGAGGAATGTGAAAATTTTGGAGGAAGGGACATGCACAAAAAAGCACACGGTCCAAAAGATCCTACCTTTTTCAACGAAAAACGAACACCAAAGGCACATATAATTCTTCTATTTCGCTCTTTCATTTATTGATGGGCGTCGAAAATAAAAAAGCAATCTTTATATGTTATTTTTTAAACAAATTCCAAATTTGATACTTTTTTTGTTTTATAATAGAAAAATTTCGAGATATCTCGTGTAGGCACATATTTCTGGCGCCAAATTTACAATTGGATTCGCGTTGAGCGCGTTCCACACACCTTGTCCGATTAATCGAAATTGAAACGAGCAAAAGGGGCAACAAACGTTTATCATTCGGGGTGGTAATAATTTGATTTTTCGGTTATTCGTTGTTCCGTCGAATGATCCGTGCGTACAACCGATTCTGACCGTGTCAGGCCTCCCCAATGTTCCATCTCCCAGCTGGCTCACGCCACGCGCGCGCGCGCATTCGATCCGTAACTCGAATATAATCGAACTGCTGAATTTAGTGCGCGATGGAGACAGCCCGCTTCCATGAATTTCCATATTACTAGCCATCAGAAAATAGCTCGATACTCCCCGGAATAAGCCTGAATAAAGTTCGTCCGGTGAAATTTAAAAAATACGGAGAAAAAGCGCGTCCGGCGAATTCAAGCTCGCTGATATATGTGACGCCGAAATAGAGCAAAAAAAAGTTTTCATTCCGAATGAATCAAGCGAGCAGTGACAGAGAGAAATTGAATTTAAAAAATTCCCAGCACAAAATGTAGACGTCTCGTTTATTTAAACTTCGAGTCAACTCTCCGACCGCTAAATTCGCTTTTTCTCTCTCTGTCGGCAACAACTATATATGTACGAGAGCTAGGGGAAAAAAGGGATTAAAATATTCTCCCGATTTCGGTCACTCGCAACGTCTGGTTTTGGTGTAATTGAAATTTAATAAAACTATCAATTAAACTAGGATTTCATCCAATAATAAGCATTATTAGTATACTATATTTTTTATCCAAATATTGCGATAAAACACAATAAATTCCTTTCTATACCGTGGATATATAAATATACTTTGGGATTGTATCGCACACCGAAAATATTTGATGCATCCTTTATACCGCGAATTTAACTTTGTGAAGGCAGAAAACACGCGGATATAAGAAGGGAGGAGGCTAATCGATCAATCCGGAGCCGACGGGCTCTTTGACGTTTTATTGACCAATTCTTCACCAATATATTTTTACGATGTACGTGCATACTCGATCTCTTCGTTTAGTCGATCGCTCTGTTAGAATTTAACACGAATAGGGAGAAATTCGTATGAAAATTCTCAATTTTCCGTATATGAGAGGCAGACACGGCGCATGCTTGCACGGCGCGTGAGCTAACTTATTATGCCAAAAAAAAAGTCAGTTTACAGCCCTCATCGACGGCCGATGCGTTCGATAAACACGGACGCGCCGGGCACATGCTCCAACTTTTAGAGGTTGCCGGGAAAGAGTGTCGCAGTTTCGGAGAATGTATTTTTCCCAAAAGGATTAACGATCGAATCGTTTTTCCCGAGTGGCGTTTTCGCGCTAGGCACACGTTTACCGCGCGGCGCAATCTCGCACACTTTCAGAACTGATGGAGGGCGTTCGGGGGGGGTGACAACGTAGTTTCCCATGTTTTATGGTCAGTTCCGTGCTTCGCGGTATCTGATTGCGTCATAAATCGAAAAAGCGGAAGGAGGCGCGCGCGCGAGTTGGTTCCACTTCCATGAACAGTCCCGCCGCAGCCGGCGCACCCTCTCTCTCTCTCTCTCTCTCTTTTCCTCCCTCTCACGCTCTCACTCTCGCCCTAGGTGGAACGGCTCTACCAAACCGGACAGACGAAGACAAAAAAATGGAAGATTTATTCCGAAAAAGTGAAAAAAAAGTAAATGAGTATCGCGAGAGCGAGAAATCCTTCGTTTCCGCCCGAAATTTAACGTTGCGATATCTCGATCTTGCAAGAAAGGGGCTCAAACGAGAATTTAATGAACAGAGAGAAAATAGGAACTGCAATAATGGCAATTGATTTAGGAGACGAAAGTGTCGACGTTGCAGAAAGAGACTCGTAATTTTTATTATCCAATGTGTACTTGTATTTTTATCTTTTCCTGAATATGGGGACGTTCAGAACCAAAAAAGTTAATAAAAATGGTTAGTTATAAAAATATCTATAATTTTCTTGGTCTCGCGTCACAATTTGAAGTTTTTAAAATAAAAGTAAAAATTTAAAAACCGCGTTCCAATATTTTAGATATACTGAACATCATTTGAGAATATTTTAATCGTTTTAATTGTTTTATTTGTCAACTGAAAAATGTTGAACAATAAACAGAAAATAATAATAAAATTAAGCCTCGATTATGATCGAAGCATACGTAACAACACCCCTCTATATATAATTCCAAATAATCGATATAGATATTTTGCTAAATATATATAATCCTTTTCCCTATTTGGACGTTCTTGGTTTTTCTTTTTTTTTGCAAAGTCCCCTTGGCTTACCCGGGAAGCATTCGCGGGCCTCGCGAGTGAGCTCTCTCGGCTTCGCGGTGAGGGGTAACAGTTGTTCCATTAAAACGATTTGGTACTCGAGTACTCGGTGCGGTGGCTCGATGACTCAGCCTCGGCTTCTCAGCCTTATACACTTTCTCTCACTCTCTCCACGCCCCTGCTCCGCCGTTCTTCGCACTGAAGAGCCACTCGTGAGTTCGCTGCGTGTAATTAATTCACCGTGAAATGCTACATTAATTCGTAATGGGCCATGTGTCGAGCGCGAGCAGAGCTTACAAACGCATATTCAGGTACCGTGTATTTCGTTACGCTCTCTCTCTCTCTCTCTCCTCGCCCTCCCGCCTCTTCATTTTTTCCCAATCCCCCCCTTTATCATTTTATTACGCAGTGATACCGAAATTAACGTTCTCCAGCAGTCTCAGATTCGATTGTTCCTGGGCAAACTACTCATCGTCAAACGCTCCGGGAAATCGCTCACGAGTTTCTTTATTTTCTTCCTACTCGCTCGTCGTTGAAAATTTTATCTCGGTGTCGCGTTAATTCGAGCGTCTCTGTCCGCGGGCGACGCTTTGTCGGTGAACTGAATTATTCAGATTGCGATTATGACAATCGCGCGATGTTGACTGAGGTTCTACGTTTTTTTGCCCTCTTCCCATTTGGACGATGAATTAATTACGAGTTAAATTAAAAGAGAGATTATTCCGGTAATACTGCGGATGCAAAAAGACGAGAAATACGAATGTTTTCCTTGTACTCATTTCGCTGAGTGCTCACACCGAGCTTTTTTCCCCAGGAAAATTTGTGTTTCGGTCGATTAAAAGGATCTTCATTCCGTCTACCGATATTTCCTTTTCTTTTTAACTGGAATAACGGATCCACTACTCGCAGCCTTTAATCTGCACTCTTGAGTTTAAATCGGAGGATCTCGCTTTATTCGGTCGTTATTGGCTAGAGCCCACTCGATTCTCCGTTCCGGAGGCTCTGCTTAATTCAACCTCGAGTACACCGAGCCACTCGAGGAATAAATATAAAAGAGTTAACGTGATTCTGAAATGAGACTTTGAGCATAGAATTCCGATACACTCCGCTACGAATTGCGAGCTTTTTTCCAACTGCGCGTTTTTTTTTTTCGTTCTCGCTCCTCTTTATGGGAAAATCTCTCTTGCTCTTCATCGTCGAGCAGGGAAGAAGTCAGAAAGGGGGACAAAAGGGCACGGAAATAGTCGAGAGTATCGCCGAAGCTAAAAACTTTCGTGCAACTCTCAATCCCGTGACTTCTTTCCACTCCGCCTACGCGACCACGTATAATTTCGGCCGCTTTCAACGACGATCCTTCAAAGTACCCCGGTTTGCCATCGAAACTGCACGAACTAACTTTTTTTTAGAGTTCTTTCTTCAATCGTCGCTATCAGTACATCTATTGTCATAAAATTTTTCATCAACGTTTTGGAAAGAACATGTTCATTAATATGTCAAACTTACTACGTTTATGCTATTGATGGTCACAAAAAATATTTTTTTAAATTAATTATTGAAATTCATAAACTCTATACGTATTCGTTCGTAAAAAGTTAGCGAGCTCTAACTTTTTACAAATAAATTGCTGTCAAGCCATATGAAAAACAATTACGAAAGGGTCCTCTGATCTCGATGGTAGAAAATATAAGGCTGCTCGGGACACACATTTTCTCCTTTTGAAGCACTAATTTATCACAGTGGATATATAATGAGGGGCGAGTTTTGAGAAGCTAGTGGAAAACATTAAGTGTGCGCACGGCGAAAGCTGTACGGAGAGTTGTGCGGTTTAAATTCAATTTTCTGAGTCGACGTGAGAGCGACAATAATGAACACCTCTCTCTCTCTCTCTCTCTTCCTATTTTCCTCTCTATCTCTATTTCTATATTTTCCACCGCGTTGAAGTTCCAAAAGGGAGCGAAAGGGATGAGAGAAACGCGAAACACTCATCTACTTCCGGAAATTTGGTGCTGTCTCTGTCTCTCTTTCTGTTAACCTCTCGCATTCTCTCTCGAGTTTCATCGCGGCAGCCCGAAATACACGAGCCTCGGGCAATTGCCCGTGCTCGCGTCGGCGTAAATCCGGCTCTGTCGTCGCGCTAAGGACCGAGTACGCAACGGGCGAAACGTCACCCAACCCCTGAACACACATCCTTAATTCCTGGCGAGAGGGCTGCGCGCGATCGTTTCGCCCTGTGGCCAGTCATACCTTCGGCTTCGCGAGAGCTAAAGTGATGAAAATACATACAGTTTGATCTATAAGTTTGCCAAAAATTTCATATTAACCAAAAAATTGGAAAATAACATTATTCGAATACCTCATTTTTTAAATCTTTATTCATATATTGTCTGGATTATTCATGTACTTTGTATCTTCATCCAAAACCATACATCTGATGTACAGATAAAAAATATACGACAAAATTATTTCAACTGTTATAGAATTAAAAACAATGCTCTTGCAATATGCATAAAAATATTAATTTTGTTATTGTTATAATTGCGTAAATGTTGACGTTCAAAAGATGAATTGGTGACGATTAAGAATAAAATTATAACTGATTAAACCCAATAACGATATCACTTATCGATGTACATATTGATATTTATATATTAATATTTATACGTAAATATATATATATGAGAAAAATTAATTAAGGATAAGGAAAGAAAAGTAGAAAAAAATTCGCAAACTCGGGAACCTTTTGCGAAAGCAAGTTTATAAGAGAGAGGGAAAACGTCGTGTCGTCTGAATTTTCATCATGCCTCTCAGGCGAGAAAGAGAGAGGACAGATTTCACGGTCTGCGTAAGACGTTCGAAAGTTCTGTACTCTTGGAAAGATGAGCGAAGAGAGTGCGATTCGGAGGAGAGAAACTGTACGAAGAGATGGGCCCAAAGTTTCCCCTAATAACTATTCTGCAACGACGAAGCTATCCAGGCGTTAAGGCGAGATACGGATTAAAGACGAGACGTCATAGATGTATCCATATAATATTAAGCTTATTTTTTAAAGCACATTTTTACTTCAAATTCACAGAAAAAGTTACGTGAACGTCGATACCGTTTAAGGATGTCTATCAAAAATGTCAATTAAAAGAAAAATTTATCATTTTGGCATGAAGCGATTGGAACAGTTCCCAGCTATAAAATCCGCACAAAATATATAAACAGGTCTTTGTCGACTATTTAATGAAAATATTCGCAATTGAAAATTCGATTTTTAACATTGAGTTAATGCGAGAACACAATTCCGCACCTTTATTTTAAAAAAAGTAATTGTTTTGCAGATGAGTGACTCTTTATAAAAATTAATTATTATATTGATTAAATATTTTTAAACTTGTAGGACATGTTAACTATTAACGATAAATGACGATAAAACGTCACCCAGAGCTCTATATAATAATGCACCAAGCATTGACAGGTTTCCTAACCTTAATCAAAATAACTTAAATAAAAGTATTATATACTTTTTGGATCACTATGAACACTCTTAATTCCTAAAAACTTGATACTTTATTTTAGTATTCTCTAATTCTCTAAAAAGTATGTTTTAAAAAAATGTGTAAAAAGTATCTAACTTGACTTGGAAAACATCCTTAAAAAAATCTTTCGAACAAATTTTATTCCGATTGTGCAAGTATATTTTTTGTCACCAACTTCCACAATTACACTCTGCTGCTGTCTTTCGAAAATTAGGCGAGCTTGCGCCGCGAATTATAAAGCCGAAAACTCGTTAGCGACGCGTGCACGTTTCGCGAAGCGTTACAGCAAATTTTGCACAGGCATAATTGTTACAGCGCTTTCGGAGGCGAAGTCTGCGGAGGTAAGCACCCACCTAAATTATGTACATTCGAGCAGCCTAACCCGCGACGCGCGATGGAAATTCGCCAGACTGTTCGAAATTCGAATTATCGTACGGGTATCCTGCGACTCGGTCACCGTCGAATTTCTCTCATTAATTATCTCCCATTTTCCACTGAAAATTCTCCCCCGAAATTTTTTTGCAGTCACGAGTGATACACTGTTAGCAATAAAAACAATAGTCAAGAAAGAAAAACAAAAAACAGGCCGATTTCAATTAGCAGCGTGCAGCATAAATATTTGCGCGATATACACTCGTTAGTAGAGATTTTTCTGCGTAATAATGACGATCGCGACTATAATTCTGATAACGATAATATAACGGTGATGCGAGAAATACGAGAGAGCGTGACGTTTAACGAGGAAAGTTATTTTCGAGGTTCGAATAAGGACGGGGAGAGAAAAACACCAGTGGTAAAATTGTTGCGCGATTCTCGGAGGGTGGAATGAGTTGTAAAAAGAGAGAGAGAGGCGAATTGGACGCGAGTTTCCGCGGTTAATCGCAGTTAGCGTCGACGATTCGCGAGGGAGTAGATATCCTGCTGTACGGGTTTCTCGAGCGCGGGGAGCAGCCGCCACTTGGCTGTTCGAATGAGAATATCCCGTTCGAAATAGAAAAGGGATGGCAATGGCGAGTCTCGTCTCGCTCGTATATCGGCGATCGAGTCGCGCGTACATTGAATCGTGATTCTCCCGACGACACAATGCGACGAGCACCGAAATTTGCGAATCCCCCCCGCGTTCGAATGACAGCGAAAGCGCGGGGGAGGAAGGAAAGCCAGAAATTGGCGGACGACGCCGGGGAGCGCTCCCTGGGCTGTAAAACACTGTTAGTAATATAAAACATAGACGCACAAGCCATCATCCATATATGCGTATATTCGCGTCGGGATATAACGAGGTGCGAGACTCGGAGGAATCGACAGAATTCCGGCGCCGAACCGGAAACGGGCGCGTTTATACCTATAATTAACAAGTTCGAAAACGAACTTCCAGACCAACGTCATTGACGATCGAACGGACACGTCCTGTGATACGGGGAGAGAAACGCGAATCAGATAACGCTCAACATTTCACAGACGCTTATTCATCGAATCTTTCGGAATTTTATACGAAAAAAAATTTTCCAACTTCACGGTATAGAAGTTGTGTCACAATAGCATCTAAAAGTTTTGATTTAAGGCCAGAGGACAAATCGCTTGGCCCTTCGTGAGATAAGAACAAGAAACTTTCAAAAGGGGACACTCGGTTCGTGTTCACTCTGGTGAGCCACGTTTATGTCTACTATATTTGCAGGTAGACACATAAGTATACATTTGACAGTTCTTGGTGTTGAATATATGCCACATATACTTTCGCGTATATATCTCGCTACGACTCGTCAAGCAGAGATATACCACTTTACACCACGAACCATAAAAAAGGTTGACAATGTTTCAAAAGCCTTACTGTATCAAAATTGTCATTCCACCCTTTTTGTCTTTTCTCTTTTTATATGACTATATACCTATTTAAATTCAAATTTTTCGAAACTGCGGATATATGTATAACCTGTATTTTTTTGCTTATTCATCTCTTATAAATGACAGAATTATTTACACTGATTTAACACAGAACATATTTAACCACATCTATTACCACATACACCATGCCATTCTACACCAAACGGTGGGAACTATATAGACCAAGATTTGTGTTAAATCAACACCATTTTAACACCAGATTTTTTACAGTGTACAAGGTCACTACATATGTTTTATTCAAGAGATTTTCTGCTGGTGCCAAAATATCTATTGTCGAAAAAATGTTGTAATCGAGATAAATAAAGTGCGAAAAATTCGCGTGTTCTGCGCTTCTTTGCTTCCCTGCAGTAAACTCGGGGCAAAGTCTGCTCAAACTCGACGGTATAACGACGTTTCGCGTGAAATGCGATTTGCGAAGCTCTGGTGTACACAGCGGTGTCGCGGAGAATTGGAAGAGAAATCTCGTAATGCACACACGAGCGCGTTTATATACACGCCGAGAACGCACAGACATATAGTATATGTTTTTTCGGAATTCAAGGAGAATATACACGGAGAGCTGGTCCGCGCCAAGCCCGACGACGAGAAACCGCACACTCGTGGATCTCTGGGTCAATATTTGACGTGGAAACTCTCTCCGGAGATAGGGGCTGAACACTTTCTCCCGTCACTGTGTACGTGCGAGCTTCTACGCCCTTGAGCTACGTCGCTGAATCGAAAGTTGCGTTTTCTCATCTCGCAGCAGCCGAATTCTCAGAAACGCCGAAAAGTAAAAGGAGCGCAAGACAAAATTTTTGCGGACGATGAGTAAAGAAAACTGCAATCACCAAAAGATGACAAGATAATTACGATTATAATTAAGACAACACACACGTTGCTCCGCAAATTTTGAGACAAAAGTCTTATTTCGCTACCAGCATTTCAAGTCCTCGTTATTTCCCTCGTGTTCTCTCCTCTCTAGCTGAGCAGGCAAAAGATTTTGTGACAGCAAAGATTTACGAGGGAGAGAGAAATAAGATGAAACTTTTAACTGCGCAAAGAGTTGAAAACATTTTTTTAGAATTCCGTTATACTTTTTCGCTAAGCCTCCGTGTAGATAATAAAGTGTCCCGTTACATGAAATATTCTGCGAGCTGGCTATAAGAGCGGGGATGGAAAACGAGCCCGGAAAATTCTGAACTTGGCTGGACGAGAGAATGTAATTGCTCATCGAGCCGTTCAGCCATGAACCTTTTTGATATGCCTCGAATCTCGTTTTTCTCCGCTCCGAAGCTCGGTAGAGTCAGCCCTGAGAGAACGACGGACAGCAGAGAGAGAGGGAGAACTGATTGCGAATGTGATTTTCATGAAAAAGAGATTACGCTGATAAACACATGAATCCAAATTGAGATAACTGGTACTAGCACGATTTCAATATGCGTATTATTCATCAGAGAGAGATTATTCCATCACTAAAATATAAATTCAAACAATCATTTTCTTATTTTGCTAAATAAAAAGTAAATACTAAAAATGTGAGTGTAGATAATGTTGAAGAAGTACCTGTGATTTATAAAATGATTTAAAAAGATAAATTTTCAGTCAAATGCACTCCGTGCGGAAGATAAAAGTCTGGAATTAGGTTTTGGACGACCACGGTGACTCGCGGAAATAAGTATCACGGTTGAGCCGGGATAAGGCTCCATATCCGTTGGAATCTCTTAGCCATCGCGGGAAATAGCACTTTCCGTAATTATATATAGGTCCTAAAACTTTTTTCTCGGCGGCGCAAACCTTTTATATAACGCACTTATCCGTATACTTATGTATAAAGGAACATTTGCAAGATGAGTAAAATCCGGAGTGTAACATTATCTCGTTTCTTTTTCCTGTCTCTTCGACCTCGTCTAATTAAATGTATCCACTTCATCACGATTATGGCTTGTATACCCTTGAAAATTTAATCGTCTCGCTTATGCAGAAAAAAAAATTGGAAAAATACCCCGAGTGCTTCTGCGTTTAAATCTAATTACTGAAAAAAATGGACTTCCCTTTAAGATGCAAAAAATCTAGTCTGTAAATTAAAAATGCAATGTCATGAAAAATGTTATCAACCTCCTTCTCCTTATTTTTGTACATAAGTATCTTCCATGTATTGTTTTTCATTGAATATTTTTAATTCGTACATTAGAATTCATTTTTCAATCGAGAATGTAATTTTTGGGAAAAATGTAAGTATTGGCAGCAGGCAATTGACTGGGACTCGAGAGAGTACAGAATTTCCGTCGATCGATGTAGAGATATTTGAATGTACATGCATGTAGGTGAACGGTACATGGTATGTATAATAGAAGAGGTGACAGGACGGGACCAACTCGTGTCCTTCGATTTCCATGACAACGGGGTCGACGCTTGAATGCGCGTCATTTAAAGGGGGTCGCGAGATCGACAGACCGGTGGATTTCTCTCCATATTCAACGAGCACGAAGGAAGGAGATTCCATCCTGGCGTTACCTCACTCAACAATCGACCGTCGACTCCTTAACATGCTACCAGCAAGCACAGCTCCAACATCAGGAAATATATTTTTAATCTCTTATTTTATTGTTACATTGTTTTTCATACGTCAAGTGATTCGTCGATGAATAATGAAGGAGTGTATCCAATATTCTCAAATTGCAAAGATTAATTATTTTTATATGACTTTCGTAATTGCAAAGATATAACTGTTATAAAATTAATTAGTATATGCTATCCAACATGCCATCAATTTTGAGAAAAAACGACAAGTAACGAATTTTAATCCAAGACGAAAATTCATTAAATTGTATCCATTAAACTCTATATGATTCTGAAAATTATATGATGTGTGTCAATGTACGATTATCGCTTTATAAAATTTATAAAAAAATAATGATGAATAGTGAATGTTCGCGTCTCTCGATAAAAAAAATATTTTCGTCTGACCACTATTGTCCGTATCCACTTTTCCACAACTTTCCTCACTTGTCGAACTGGTCGTTCTATATAAATTTGCGTACGTGCATGGGAAAGGCAAGGGAATTCATAAATATTTATTGTTCCACGGAGAAAAAGAAGAGGAGAAAGGGGGGGGGGACGGGGATGGAGATAAAAAGAGAGAGGGAGAAGAGAAAAAGGAGAGAGGAATGTGGCGAAAGAAGGAGGAATAATATGAGACGGTCACGATGACGATACGCCTCTCGGTCGTTTGCGAACTTGTATCGAGACTTTTCCAAGTGCCATCGGAGTAAAGTATGAGCCACGAAGTCTTAATGATATTCCTGGAGCGTGCAGTGCGAAGCTGTGCAGACTTTCCTCCATATCTCTCTCTTTTCCTCCTCCTCCTCCGTTCGCCACTATTCCCGGCTCTCCGTTTCTCGCGCGTCTCGTCGTCCCTCTCGCTCTTTCCCGTACGCGTGGACACGCTGAGTGGGAACACGTGGTATACTTGTACATATGCATACAAAATACATACACAGAGGAGCAGAAGCGATACCCGAGGCGCGATCCTATCGTGTCTGGCGCCTCGTGCTGGATGCCATCTCTCTCCTTCTTCCCCGAGGACTATCTCGGCGTCGTATCCCGAAGTCTGTGAATCGCGGCCCTTGCCGGAAGTCCGGCCAGAGTGAGTTTAACTAAAAACACACGTTTCGTGTCTGCAATACGTCCTGTCTATCGTACCTCGGAAATTACATACAATTTTTTCTCCTCGCTCGTCTCTCTTATCTGCGACGAGACCGGACTTTGAATACAATGCGCTCTACACTATACTGCACGGAGCATTTTGCCTCGGAACCGAAAATTACCGCGAAAAATCACGGATCCCGAGCGATAAATCAACGGGCTCGCGCAACTTGGCGCTAAATAGAATTTAACCGGAATGAGATAAACTTTAGTCGAGGAGAGAAAACGAGAGCGAGAGAGCGTGTTTCTATCGACGAGAGGGAAATTGAATGTTGGGACGTGCTGGATCGTAATTGGCTCGAATTAAGGCGCCAACCCGCTCCCCGGTGCAATTCCTCTCGGGATAACGAGGGCGATTAGATGCGAACGGAGACGCCGGAAAACACAGAGGACGGAAAAAGGCATTAGCGGGGAAATTGGCAAAAGAAGTTTGAGAAGAAGAAAATAAGCGGGAGTGAGAGGGAGCGAGGATTCGGCCTGTGGAGAAAACGGATCGTTGACGGGAGATAGATAATACCAATCCGTATACGGAAGATGGATACGGATAGCGAGATATAGGAAATAAGGGAGAGGACCGATCCGAAGAATCGTCCTCGTGCGGCGAAAGATTATGTACTCCGTGTGTACGTGTACGCGGTGTACATAGGGCCGCGTACATACGCCTCTGAAAAGCGCGAGCTTTTCTCGTGAGAACCCTGCGAAGGATGAGCGCCAGAAAGAGATGAGGAGAGAGCCAGGAAGAATTTCATGCTTCGCGAAGCGGGGGACTCCACTCGAGGGATTACCTTCAATTGATCCACCCTCGGCACTCTTCCCGTCTCCCGCCGCTTCTGAAGAGAAAGAGAGAAACGGAAAAAGACAGAGAGAGAAAGCAAAAAAGAAAGAAACATAAAAGGGCCACCTCTGTGCAGGCGGTGATATTCTTCGACGGAAGCGCAGAACACCCTTCCGCATTACTCGAAAACACAGACGCAAGGATATAGAAAATCCGCGAGCGTGAATATAAGTACTCCTGTTGCATCTCTTTTTCTTTTTTCCATCTCCTTATACAAGAGAGACCCTTCGTCGTCCTTCCGCCGCCTCTTTTTCTCTCCCATACACATTTCCTTATGCCCCTCCTTATTTCCCCGCGAGCCGCCACCGTCGATCTTTGCGCAAAAGGGGAAAAGGTCCTGCGATGAAAGACACGGCGATAAGGGGCGGCAGCGGAAAGAAACAAGACTACGAAAGACTCTTCTCTTTTATTTTTTTTTCTCCCTCTCTCTCGTTCTTTTTATATTTTATTCCTCATTCCTGCTACCGGGACGCGAGCTCGGCGTCCATAGAAAGTCCGTCCCCCGTGAAAAGTTCTCGTGTTCGAGCTATTGTTCGAGATAGCCCGAGAACCAATAATGGAAAACACGTCGTTGAATTTTACCGGAATGCGTCGACGTGTGTGTTTGTGCGGAGATTTCGATGTACGCGTAGAGGATACGTCGGAATAAGATGGTGTGTGCGCGAAGACAGTTGAGAAGGGCGGAAGGAAGTTGAGGAAGAAGCAGAGTGCACAAGGATAAAGAGAGATGAAGAAAATGAGAGATGAAGGTAGAAGAAGACGCCGGCGCAACGATAACGAGCATCCGAGATATCGAGATGAAAGGGGATGAAAATATCCAGCCCCTTGGCGAGAGCCCGTTTTAACGAAGAGACCGGAGAGAAGGATCGCTCTGTAGACGATTTGCCTCGCATAGCTCCGATGTAACAAGCCATCCTGAAAGAGAGAGAGAGAGAGAGAGCAAAAACCGTCCAGAGCGTACTGTAAAATCCAATGTGAAATTCTTCCGAAGGGACTTTACCCGTCCGAACTCTCGATTACGCTTGATTTCCCTCACCGAACTTTCCCGAACCGGGAAATCGCTTCGGTGAGTTGTTAATCTTTGGGGAAACATTTCTTTGCTTTCTCATTCTTGAAACTTTCAGTACTTTTTTTTATTTCTAGTAAAATTTTTACATTTTTTATTCATAAACACTGCTGTTGTATATTTTTTCAAATATTTTATCAGCTTTTCATTAATATTAATGTAAACTAAAAAATGTTTGAATAGTATTTATTGGATGGACGGCTGGTGACAAAATATTTGGTGAAAAGATTGATTATTTCTCAAAAATTAATTTATATAGTTTTCAATTTTGATCCAACATCAAATAAAAGTTCATCAAATTTGATTTAATTGTCGAACTATCCAAAAAAGAATAAATTTATTCGAGTTGATGCTTTGAATACTTTCAAGAGGAATTCAAGATTAAGACTTGACACCCGTCAGATGACTCTTCAAAAAGTTCAAACGTATATGCGAGAGAGCAACGAAAAATAGTGAGGATTGAAAATGATTGTTTAATCGGGTGGCGATGGATTATTCTTGCGTCAATTAGAGCAAGAAAATATAAGCCTCTCTCTCGGTAGCGGCACGAGAGCCCTCGGGGAGATTCGTTGACAAAGTGACAATTACGAGGAGAGAGGAAGCTCGGAGATGCAATTGTCTCGACGGTGTCAAGAGGGAAAAAGAGAAAGAGAGAGAGAGAAACAAAAAATCTGTCGATGCCGAAGCGTTTTCTACTGGCAATCCTCGCGTACACGATCGTAGGGATGAGGGCAAACACGCGCTTACACGCACCAGGCGCACGCGAGGGTTCGCCCAAAGTCACGTGCGGTCTCGTGTTACATTTTCATTCGGCTAATTGCCTTTTCATCGAGCCCCCTCAGCACGAACGTTTTACGCCTGTGTATACGATTCTCGTGTACAAGTACGCGAAAAAGTAAGCTCATGAAGCGCAAATCCGAAAAAAAAAAATTGTTAGAACCGGTCTCTCTATCTGTCTCTCTCGTTACGTGAGATTTCAACGTTCTCTTTTCTTTGTTATTTTGTCGCTCTTTCGGTTTCGGACTCGAGAGAAGGCGTGTCGCGAGGACTAATGATTCCGCCGGAGCGTGTGGACGAGGAGGAAAAGTAAATTCGCTCCTTGTCCGGGATTCTAATCGTCCCTGCGACCACGACTAAATAATAGCCAAGGGTCTTTATAACAGAGAGAAAAATGACGAATACGCACAAACGGGAAGCAAAAAAAATTTTTTCCCTTTTTTCTCGTACGATGAAGAGCGTAACGAGCCATTGTGCGGTCAATCCCTTCGCCATAACTGTAATATTTTTTCTCTCTTTCACGCTTTATCTCCGTCCTCTGCTGATGTCGTGGAAATGCGCAAAATGTACTAAAACACCGGAGGGAGGAGTGAAACGCGCGAAGAGAGAGAAAATGAGAGAAAACGCGGAGCAAAGATTCTAATTGCCGCAAAGAGAGTGGTGGACGACAGGGAATGACAAATGAAAGAGTCACGTAAAGTGGGAGGAACACGGCGAGTACGAGAAAAAAAAAATAAGGGGGCAAAGAAAAAACGTGAAAAAGAGGGAGGAAAATAAAAAGTCGCAAAGAAGCGGAGAGAAAAAGGCTTTGTAAAAAGTCTCGTCTCCTTGTTGTTTTCCAGACAATTCCTTTCTTGTGTACGCGGGAGACGAGCAACTGTGAAATCTTTGCCTTAGGCATCAGGAACAGCCAGGATCTGCAAATTCATCGCGAGCGGCTCGCTCGTTGGCTTGTACGACATGAAAGTACCAAAAGGAAGAAAAACGGGGCAAAGAGTGGGCTGTATATACACCGTCTAGCCTTGTCCCTGCCTGCCTCACGATCGGCCAGCATTTATGTCTCTATAAAGATTGGTAACGAGCAGCTTGACTCGGGGCGAAAAGAAACATATATTCTCGTCGATACTCCCCCTTTCCTTATTTTCTTCGGTTAAACTTCCAATTTTGTACAAATTTTTATCAATTTAATCCTTTTACAAGACAACAATATATCCGCTAAATAATATATCAATTTCTTTATAATGTCAATGGTCTCATTGAATCAAAAAAGTATGTACGAAACATAGGAAACTCTTTACCAAAAATTTCTACATTATTTTTCATAAACCTCAAAGATTTCTTTTACATTATAAATCACTCATAAAATAAAAATCAGATCCTGTAATTATGGTTCAGACTGTTGCAATGAAAGTTTGTCGTGTTTAAGCCAGGATTTTTCAAAGAACCGCCGTGTTATTATACGCGTTGAAATACCACGTGGCTGGGTCGCCCGAAGCTCATTCGACTTGTTCTTCGCTTCGAGTGGACTCGATTATATTCTCATTTCGTCGATGGTCCCAGTCGAGGTCGTCTGGATCCCGGCCAAGACAATTTTCAACAGGCAGTGAGAGTGCCCCGTTGTATCGCGCTTATTTTCCCGTCGTTTTGCATCAAGTGCACATTCGGCATATATGACAAAATTTGAGCCGGTACCACGATCCGTATAACAAATGCAATCTTAATCCCCGGCCGAGTATACGACACTCTGTTCGCTCTCTTTTCTCGTTTTCTCCGAGCCAAAACTCTCTGTCTTTCTCTCTCTCTCTTTGTAGCCCTTAATTGAAACCAGAGACGACCTTGCGCGACTTCTCGGGAGCTGACACGAGGAGTAACGCGCGCTCACCGGAAAACGGTAATTGATTTCGATACCCTTCGACGCTCAATCGCGGCCTCGCTCTCGCGCTTTTCTTGCTCCGGCTTCGAAGCAATATATAAGACGGGAGTGTGAGACCTTCGCGAAAGCAAAGTGTCAGCCATATATTTATACATACTTTGCAGAGTAGGAAAAAGTCGACGGGAGAGACGTAGGAAATAAAAAGTACGATAGCGACACGAGATCCAATACTAGAATCTTAAAAAAAAAATTTATATTTTCATCTTCTGGCTCCACGCCGAAAGAGCTCCCAGAGAAAGAGAAAGAGAGAAAATAAGAAGAGAGGGAAACTTATGTGCCTGATAAGGATTTGTACAATAATTATTCAACGAAACTCCGAGAGGCGTGAACGAGAGAATCACCGGAGGTGATTGTATATAGGAGACGACCAGCCGGTTCGCTAATTTTTCTTTCTCGATGATGTTGCGAAGTGAAAGCGAGAGAATGAGAGAGAGATGAGAGAAAAGCCTTGGAAAAATGAACAAGCTCGATGTCCTTCCATGCACAGCCAGAGTTCTTTATTTTTCTCTTTATTTCTATCATCTTACTCTCTCTCTCTCTCTCTCTAGAAGTTTAAAATATATGACTGCAGTCATGTGCATCCTTTTTTGCGCATCATTCACTCGGTCCGTCGAGTCTCGAGGCCCTCGTCGCTTTCTTCCGGCATCGGGGGATAGCGCGGTATAATTACCAAGGTAAATAATGTTTTTCAACGACCCAATCGCCTTACTCCCGTCGAAGATAAATTCGAAGCCGGCTACGTGCTCCGGGTACACAAAACTCGAAGCAAAAACGTCGGGGATATTTCTCTTTCTCTCTCAGCATCGCAGGCAGTCTGCAACGCTCGCTTGCCCGCGCTGCGCTATTATCCCTTTTACCACGCGCAGTAAGAGACTCGTCAAAATGCGAAAAAAAATGTGTATATCTATAAAAATTTACGCGATTTTAATTAAAACACGAAAACAATTATCATATGTAAATTTATTGTGCGTTGAGGAATAAGATGTGAGAGTTTAACGAGCACTAAAACTCGTCTACGAAATTAGGAAAATAACTATTTGCTGATGGGAGAGAGTCGAGAGTTTATTTGAGATTTCGCGCAAGAACATTTAGGGACGATTTGTTTGAATATTTCGTTAGAGAAGTTGGTTCTGTGTATCTCGTTATTCAAGGGAGGAGGAAGACGAGGAGACGAGGGTGACAACGACATCAAGACTGCGGAGAGTTAAGCGCGGTGACTGATGCGACCAGGACGTGCGAGAAGCAAAAGAGAGAGAGTGAGAGAGAGAGAGAGAAATGTGTAAGAGAGATGAAGAGAAGGAAGACCCTCGCGATGTTTCGTGTTTTGCGTGCAGCCTCGAAGTAACTCGAGAGCTCGGCGACGAAGACGACAGCGAAGTCTCGGCGCTAAGGTGACGCGATCCAAGAGCCCGGAAGTCCTACGAGTTGCCGGTCTTGCCTCATTCTCCGCGTAAGACTCTCCATTAGTTACTCTTGCTCTCACTCCGGTAAACTTTGCGGTTGGATCGATGAACCGCGAGACTGGTCGAAAACGACTGGAAACTTGGCTTTAATTGGATCTCGGTTATGCCTGGTCTGGTGAACACGTTCAAGACACTCTCGCCTACTCTCTTTCTAGCCACATTCTGTGCCAAAACTAAATTCACCAATCTTATTCCCACATATAAATTATTATCCTACTATTCGAATACTTTATTCTTCTTTTTATCCAGTATTCATGACACCTACTGATGTACGAACGAAAAATCACACTGTAAGAAAATCACTTATTCATATTGTTATGAAACAAAAAATATTTTTGAATTATGCTGATTAAGGTATTTCGATAGCAAACACCGTTTATTCAAGAAAAATTTGAAAAAAGATATTTGTTTTTTTAGAAAAATGAAACAAATCTAGCGATATAGTTTAGCGATTTCCCCATCGAAACGTCACAAAAAAATTATCTATAAAAATAACTTGAAAAGGACATTTAAGAAAATTATGAAAAATTGTAAATATTAGAGTACCACTTGTAGAAGTTATCTAAAAAAATTCAGCATGATATACCGTCCAGTTTTTGAGAAAAAAATCATTGTAATGAAAATTTTTAATTTTTTCCATTTTGGAAAAAATTTGACACTCTCTAAGATTATTAGTATCAGTGCGAAAAATTCAATAAAATTAGAGTAATGATGTTTTTTCTACGATTACTGATAATATTTTTAAAAATTCGTAATGTTCTATACCTTTTTACTACTTTTTCGTAAAGGAGAGCGGACCCTTTTTTATGCACTCAGCAATCGAACTACCTTAAAAAATCCTATCTTGAAACAACTTTCATATGTTCATTAAAAAAATATTGACATAATCAAATGATATACACGTAACTGAAAATATACATATAAAAAAGAAAGGTACGACCATTTACGCACGACCAAGAAAATTTGTAATGATTGCTTATACTTGTAGCAAATTCAGTAATATTATATTGGCAAAATATATTAAAGGATAGATAGGATCCCTAATTCGAGGCCGTTAATGCCGGAAGTGCTGCGGCGCCTTCCTGTTTACAATCAGAAGTTGCTCGAGCGAGCCGCCATTAAGCCTCGACAGAATGTTGTCTCGGTTCAGCAGGAGAGCAAGAACAACAACAACAAGAATGCGGCGTGGTGTTCACACTCAGTGGCTGTCTCTGGTCCAGCGGTTTCGATCCTTCCTGCCCTACGGCGCGATGTTTCGCAGAAGTTGACGCGCGCCCCTGTGAAGTTTCTTCGGCACGGGAAAACTTTGGCCCCTCGACTACCGGTACCGGAGACGTTAACGACGAGATTCAAACAGGATGTCTATCGAAATGTTGACTAAATTTTCTAAGCGCTTTTAAACCTGAATCGTTGAAAAATTAAAATAATAATAATAGTAGAAGATTAATCCCAAAAGTGCACGCGATTAAAATAAAAACGCGAAGAGTGAAAAATCGCGAGAGGATGATCGATGCGAGAAAAACTTGAACTATTCGTACATGTCCGTGTGAAACTTGGCCCGCAACCTGTGAGAAATTTATGGGAGAACTTTTTTTCTCACGAGATTCGAGCAAAGTTCGGCGAACGTGTTTTCTCAGCACGGATGAGTTTGAATCCCTGGAAGGATCTTTTTAATAAACTGCGAACATCTCTCGATGAAGTAATATCATTTTCTGAATTTTCCGCTTGACTTTGACGAGAAGCGATTTCAGATACGAATAGCTTCGATTTCCGGTCATGACGCATTAATGACGAATTTGCGAGTTTCCTTCCATTCTGACGCTTTGATCTTGGGGTTCATCGAAGCACACCGCCGTTGATGCCGGAAACTCCAGTCCGTCGACTGACAAAGATCTGCTCCCGTCGCGCGAAAATCCGATTCGCACCCTGACAAACGTCGAGTTTATAATCAAGTTGCACTGTCGATTATGTCACTCGAGATGCGCGTGCATCCAACAATTTTCGCGAGAAAGAGAGAGAGAGAGATGCGGAATTCCGCAGAAGTGGGAAATATCCGTGCGCAGAGAAAAGAGAGAGAGAGAGAGAGGCCATTGCGAGCGATTCTGAGCGAGGCAGAATCCAAGTTGTCGACCAAGCTGTCGCTGCAACTGCTGCACCTTCGGATTCACGAGTTTCACGGGTCGTCGCAAACTTATACACTATTCGAAATTCGATGCAAAGATCTCCATCCGTCGACCCCTTTAGATTTATTCTCCCTAACTTTGTGTCCCAGTAAACGCTTAACTATGTGCAAAATGTTCGGAATTTGACAAAACCCTTGATGTCAATACTGTACCTCAAAACAATTATAAAGCAAAATAAATTTGATAATAATGAGAGATATTATGCACGGGATAAATTGTGTATTAAAATGATTCTAAAAATTCTATAAGGCTGTTGAATATAGAATATAGCAATCCTGACTATTTTCATAATTATTATAATCATTCGAATCATCTTTTTTTTAAGAACAAGTCTAGATAGTAAATTACTCTAAATCACGGTAAATATCTGCATTCAGAGAGAGAAAAACAAAAAATTATTTACAAACTTGTTAACATGGAATTTTTTACGAACAAAGTTGCATATAATGTACATGAACCTTGCAAACAAATCGAAACTTAGATTATTCCAAAATATTCAACGAACTGGGGGTCGATCAATCACATTACATTTTCGATAATTAATCTAATTAATACCCCTGATGATTAACAAAAAAATGGGATCCATATAACGGTTTGTAATAGGAAAAAACGTGTTCAAATGAAAATCATCTTACGTAACACTGGAGGGCTTAAAGTATTTGGAGTGAAACTGTAAAATTCGATACGCGATAAAAATTTGTACGATAATATCAACTGCATAATAGTATCGGAAAACGAATGATCCTCGACTACCGGGTAGTGCGCGGAGGTATATACGAAGTAATTGAAGTTTGAGAACTTGGTCGAATGGCAATCGTCGGGATGGGATCACAAAATCGAATATCGATGTGTGCAAGGGTATATACATATATACGTAATAAGCTTCTATATACATACATATATTCGACGGTGCCTCATTCTTCGGTGGAAAAGAAGCTCGTCGGGGTCACAAGTTCGTGACTATCGGGGAGTCATGATAGCGGACTTTTCGAGCCTTTCACAGTCCCCGGAGTCACATTTATACACAATGACACACGTATATAAGAGTTCAACGAAAAGAGAGAGAGAGAGAGCAAGGGAGGGTAAAATAGAAAAATGATCGATTTCGAAGTCTCCCGATTCTCAATAAGATTCTTAGGTAAATCCTTAAGCCGATGATAAAATGGGAACGAGACGAGAAAGAGGTTCGTCGCGCGCGACGCGAAAAGCTAATCCTAATTGAGTCGCCTTATAAGACTTTTCATATGGTTCCTCTGTCCATCCACTTATTCGCCATTCTCCACTATCATCCATTCTCTATTTCCACCGAGGGCATCTTTTTACCTTCGAATTAAATCCTCACCAGTCCCGACGGGGAATAAAGGGCGAAATTTTCCACAGCAAGACGTCTCAACGCTTCCAGTGAAAGTTTCACCGTCAACGCGCGCTCGCGATGGTACGATGTATGCGCATCGATGCCTGCTCCTCTACTTTCGTCCTTTATTCCACTCTGCTCGTTTCAATTAAAGATTCTCAATCAATGATATTCCTCGCGAGACTTTTGATTGAGTCTTCGACGAACACCGAGGGATGAGGCGGAGGAAGAAATGTGAAATCGCGTCGGAGCAGAGAGAGCAAAATGACGAACACGAGAATTCCAAATAGATTCAACCTGCTTCGGTGAGAAAATACGAGTAGACTCGCGGTTCGCTCAACAATCGTCGAAATAACTCGAATCTTCCTCTCTCTCTTTCCTGGGATCTCTTTGATCTATTGTCTCGAGGCGAATGGGAAGACGAATTACACGAGGAACTCGCGAGTCTCCGGAGAATATCCCCGCGCGCAGCTCTCCTTCCTCCGGGCGAGAGGCAACGCGAAAACGACGCGTAACGACGAAAAGAAGCGGAGCAAGCCCGAGAATGCGAAGAACGAGAAGGCAGAGTAGAAAAGAAGCTGGGGAGGAGAAAAAAAAACAGGACGAATTCTAATTTGACGAATGAGAAAGTTTTCGTCGCGTTGAAACCAACGATGCGACAAAGGGCGGACTCGAGGAATGATATTTCCACTCGTGGAAAGCAGGCTGCGCTAAGTTTCTCGTATTTTTATCTACAGAACGTTTACAGGGAGGCTCAAAAATGTCCTCCCATATAACGTCGAGCTGAATATTTCTTAAATGTATTAAAAGACGATTTTTGAGAGATGGTGTAGTTTTTTCGGTTTTTTTTTATGCAGACGTAAAACTTGCGGACTCTATCTTCTCGTTTTTCGTCCTTCCGTCTTTGACGTTATTGCGTGCGAAGTTGACAAAGAAAAGAGAGAGAGAGAGAGAGCCTCGAGAGACCCTGGAGCAAGAGGCGAAAACCGATAGCCCGGAAAACGAAGAAACGGAGTGGTGGCAAAGGTACACATTTTTTAATCTCCCGAAGAGAAAGCAAAGAAATGTTTACGAGAAAAAGTACGGAAAGGATCAAGCATCAAAACTTTTACTTCTCTACTGTCACTTTTATCCCGCAGATTTTGTTTTTTTTTTATTATTCACAGAATTTCATCAGATGCTGAGTTTTCAAGTCGGAATAAGAGGCTTAACGGATATTCAAAAAAAAGTGTCACTCTTATATTCAGAGAAAAAATCTTTCTCAAGAAGGGTAGTGCCCCAAAAAATAATTTACATGTTCAAAGTATAAGAAAATTGAAATGTAAATGTATTCAGGAAATTTTCAAAGGATTTTTAAAATATATCATTATATACGAAAATTGAAATTTCGCTAAATATTTCGCATCTCTGCTCATATTTTTGAATCGACAAATCCAATAAGCTTCTTTTCAAAAACAATACGTACATAACAATTGAATAAGAACAGAAGAGAGATCTATTCAGCATAAAATCTATTCACTCGGGATACTTCACGCAATAAAAGAAAACTTAAAATGAAGGTAATAAAATATACTTTACTGAATAATGAAGCAAAGTGTAATCGCCTTTTGTCGAAGTTTACGGGGAATTAGAGGGAAAGCTCTCAGTATCGTGGCAACGTTGGAATTATATCGCATTGGAATTACTTAGATTGTTTTCAAAAATAATCGAAAGAAATGTTAAACATTTAATTAAATATCCTGATAAAAGTTTTGTATAATAAAACAGCGATATTGGAAAAAGTATTATTGCAAAGGGATAGGATTTTTAGAAGAAAGTTTATTTGGTGGATTTAAACGTCGATGTGGAATGTCAATCGAAGGGAATCCCGGTTGGCACCGCGTTTCGAAAAGTCCTAAACGTGTATCGATACTCGACCGAGCGTTAAATTGATTTCTCCCGCATCCCGCGTACGATTCTTTCTCATCTTACAGCTTGTATAGCCTCTCTTTTGCCCAGTACAACCCTTTCGACTCTTTATCCGGTAGAATGCCTCGGATCTTCCGGGCGACGCGCGTCGGAGCTTTCCTAGGAGGAGAGTGAGGGAAAGGTCAGCAGAGGAATCCCTTTTACTGGGGCCTCATCCTTCGGAATCGATCTGCGAAATCTCGTGGGAAAATGGAACGTGAACAACTTTCTCCTCCTCTCCATTTTTCCTCCCTCTATATTTTATTACATTATTTTTGTTTCAGTTCGCTTTCATTCCTTCGGCGCTACCGCCCACAACTAAAACTTCGCCATCGCCTTCGTCGTCTCTTCGCGTTGATAAAAAATATCGTTCCTTTGCGAAAAAAAAGTGAATTATCTTTACTAACTATTTCATACATTATTCTACGAGCCTCCCTGCCGAGATGACGTGACGTTGATCCTCGGTCGAGTCTCTCGCGAATTGTTGACCATTACGAGAACGTCCGGTGGATTTTCAGTTCGCAGACAGCAGAGAAAACTGTACTGTCTCACCACGTGGTATATGCAACCTCTAATCATCTGCTGTTCCCACCACCACAAATTTATGCTCATGTTTTGATGCAGATCGAATAGCGAGAGCTTTAAAAATACAATTTAAAAATATACAAAAAAAGCTTCGAAAGATTTTAACTTTTATGTAGCTTTTTTTTCGTAAAAAATAAACAAATATGACAATCGCTCCAGAACCTCCTTAAATAAAGGAGACCGTAATTTAAATTAAGATAAGTTTCATTTTATTTTAGTCTCCTTGATATTTAAATAAAAGATTTAAATGCAGATGTAGTTTAAGCTTCTTTTTTGAAGCATAAAAATGAAAATATTGCTTACCATACTCAAAATCGTCCCACAAAGCGAGCCAACGGCCGCTGTTACGGGCAATAAACTTTGCTCGATAAAAAAAGTACAAGCTATTCCAATTGCAACGCAAGTTACGCCGAAGAAGAATTCAGTAAGATAACCGTAATCCGAGCTCATGTCAACCTGGGGAGCATCAGAAAAGTTTCATAAAATTCAAATCGAATGCAAAAAAAAAAGAATCTGATTTTTAATCATAATTTTATATACTGACGAGATCGCAATACAGCATCGTTGACCCGAAAAATTTCATTATTGCCACCACAGCGAAGGAAAAGGTTATGAGGCCCCGCGGGTCCCAAGTTTCAGATTTTGTCCAGGACAGTAGCGAAACTAGCAAAAGAACGAACGCAGCGTGCTGTTTTTCAAAAATTTAATTCTAAGGATTATAAAAATTTTGAAAAACATTTAAATTTAAATAAATATTTAAAAAGCATTAAAACGAAAGTGTTAATGTAATTTTTGTTTTACCTAGCATCATTTTAATTTTTTGAAATTTCTATAAAAACTCACCGCTACAGTCATGAGAAACATCTGTGCGAGAAGCATCTGCGGGCCACGAAATATAAGGCAATGCACTATCGAAAGAAAGACGTAAACGAATCTGCGCATGTATATAAAATTAATATTAAAAATGATAGACTATAAAAAATCATGGACGAAATATAAAAGATATATCGATACTCGCATAAAAGGTAAAACGGGTATCAGTTCCGGGCGCAGATGTTCTTTCACGACCGGCCTGAAAGAAACGCACGATTGCTTAAATTTGATTTTCGGGATAAAGAAGAATTACTAACACGAATTCGATCGCGGCGATGGCAGCGAACAGAGAACGCGTCAGAATCTCGATACCGGCGACGCCGATGTATGCGGCCCTTCGGTTACCGATATCGTCGAAAATTCCACTGTAAGGATGGTCGAAGCACATTTTCACTAATTATATTTTCCCTCTGCTGAGCGTAAAACGCTCTTCCATAACCTAATGAGGCGTTAACGGAAAGGAGTGATAAATCATTCCCCCCGATTCTCGACTATTTTGGCCAACTTCCGAGCGAGTATTCGACGCATGAAGAAAATCAAGGAGGAGAATAAAAAAAGAGAAGAATCGCTTCGGCCGAAAAGGAAATTCGGGAGTGGCACGTGCGCCAGTCAAAAAAAACGACGCGTGTCGGTTGTGCGTAGAGAGCATTTTTTACGAGGGTTTTCCGCACCGCGAGCCGCGAGTGTGTCGAAAAAATCAGTTTGACAGAATCGATCGAATTTGCAGCAAATTTTCATTCGTGACGATTTCAATAACAGCGGAAAACGATTTTTCATTCGGCGTCGAAAATAATAGTAATGGGAGCGCGTGCCGGTATTTTCCAGCCGACAAAAAAAAATTGAAAAATGGTGAACGAAAAATGGGAAAATGTGCTCAACCATGGGAAGCACTTGAAAATCCGGATTCAAATATTCCACGTCGAGTGCATTTTGCAAAATGCTTCGTTAACGAACATACAGAGAGAACGATGAATCTCCTTCTCTTGCTCACTCAAAAATCAATTCAAACATGAGAGCAGTGCCCGACCGGGTATTGTTTAAGTTTTTTCCAATAAGCTGATTCGCGCAGACGTGTTGACAATAATATAGTGACGAGCTTTTTCGAGCATCGATGAAAATTATATTCGAATTGATTGTAATCGCTTTTTGCGAGTATGAGTGCAGAAATATTTATCCGCAATGTTTGTCATCACGAATAAATCTTTTTTTCACATTTTTTAACGAATAAATTTATCCGTATAATATTCGTAAAAAAAAGTAATTTTCTAATATTACAAAAAATATTGCATAAAAAATAATTTATTTAAAGAAAAAAAAGTTTTTATATGATATATAGAGAGAGAAAATAAGCCGCGAAAGAGGAGGCTAATTCGATCAGGACAATTTCAGGTGGTTCGTACACCCGAAACAAATTTGACGTACATTTATGTAACAGATATATACGACGCACGCGATACATTGCCAAAGCGCGTACATATTGCCAGCAAGTAAAAAATACATTGCCGGGGAAGAAAAGTTTCACGTTGCTCCCTGAAACTCGCCGCCCCCACTGGACAGAAAAATTCAAGCCGTCCATTTGTTTGATTACATTTCTGAGTCTCGTTGTCAGAAGACTAAACTTTGCAGACTGTATAGTTTGTGTAACTTGTAAAAATATACACGAAAAAAACGCATGAAATCCTATATTAAAAAAGACATGAGGCCTCTAATCGATTAATCGGAATAGAGCACATTAAAAAAAATATAAAAAAAACAACGTGCGCTGCTTTGGAAATGTTGATCTTGATGTTTGAATCATTCATTTCGTCTTGCAAAAATTTTCAGGAATTTTTATCAAGTCGATATCGTCAAGGACACGAAAAGATATCGCCGCTGGAAATTTTGAGAATTTCCTATTTTCGATTCTCGAAAAATCAGACTAGAAGCCCTCAAACATGCTAAATTTTCTCAGCTCATGTGAAAAAAACTTGCTACCCAATTTTCTATTATTTATATCAAATATACCTGGACGAATATACGTAAATAGTTTGGGGATCGTAAACATTAAAAAAAAAGAGAAAATTCTTCGAGCGTAACGAAGAAAAAAAATTTTCAAATTTTCGTTAATCCCTCGGTCATTGTTTCCATGGTGATCGGTCGGGGCCAAGTGGAAAAACCGAACAAGGTCTTGATTGTTCGGTTTTATGACACAATTTGGAATCAGTAGGCTGTTATAAAGTATCGGGGTAAGGCGTGTCGGGTCTCGCCGGGTCGTTCGTTACCGAAAAAGATTTCTTTGCAATTTGACAAGTTCAATTGAGTGTTAGTTCCAGTGTAATTTTCAATCATACAAAAAGTGAATAATTTTTAGTGTTTCTAATTTATAATATCGTTTCAAAATACTATTAAAAAATGTCAGTGCGGATGTATTCTATATTAAAAAAGTGATGAAACCTCTAATAAATTAATCGGAATAGAGCACATTATGCGAAGTTGTATGCAGAATGCACCTGGACGAACAGCAAAATAGAATTCAAACTGTCAGAAAAAGCTGTCAATAGCAAGTCAAATAATATTTTGTTGGAAATAAATTCTGGTTCGATATATAACATGAAAATAATTGTTACTTTTTGTCTCTTACTAATTTATATATTTTTATGTAACTTTTGTTCTTTATCATATTTTCCAATAGACCTTTTGAAGTAAAACAAGAACGAAGACAAGAAAAGCGTTTTCTGCGTGTTACTCGGTTGTTCAAATATTCTCTAGTCCGTTCACGTACCTTACGATTTTATGCACGAGCGACTGTTCTGTTTGGGAACCGAAAGGTCTCGCCCTTCCTTCTCGGTATCAATAGCCACGGCCTCGAACGAAAATTCGTCGAAATTTCCATGCGAACACGATATTCGACCTCGGTGATACTTTGCCCATTACACAGGTTTCTACATTATAAGCTTATTCCTACCCAAGTTTACAAACTTAGTGTCGTTCTCGCGACCCGCTCTCGTCACGTTGCGTGCAGAATATCGTATCAACTTGACTAAAATATTTCCAATACACCAATAAAAAAAAATCAATAGAAGCTCCTTTCGATGTGAGACATTTGGCATTTTACTTTTGGTATACACAATAGCCAAAGAGTGAAAAGAAAAATCAAATTTCAACCCTCAAAACATTATTTTCATCGAAATTTGTACAATTTTAAAAGTTTAAAGCTGAGAGTCTTGAAATAATAACTTTTTTTAACATCAAATTGACATTTTATTATGAACGAGTCTTTTAAATTTCATGCATATGAGCAACAATGCAAGTGCTTTTTCCTTTTTGACATGTTTAAATTGATATAGCCTCGCATAATGCGCTCTATTTCGATGAATTGATTATGAACTTTATGTCTTTTTTAAAATAGAATATTTGATCGCAAAATTTCCTGTAAATAACAAAAATGCCACTTATACAGGGCACAATCCAAGAATTCATATTGAAAAATTGAAAAATCTGTCAGAAAAAGTCAGTTTTTTGGTTCATTCAATATGAATTCTTTGGTTACGCACTGAAAAAGTATCATATTCGTTATCTACGGAAAATTTCCGATCGAATAGGCTCTTAAAATCGGAAAAAAAAATTTCAAGAAATTTGGTAAGTCACACAGGGTCTAGTGGACCCATGAAAATTTCAATTAGCGATATCTTTTCTTTTTCATGACCAAATCCACTTTATTATGGATGATTCTTAAAGTTTTTTGCAAAAGAAAGCGAATGGCGCAGGAATTATGTTAATTCATCAACTTTTTAAAAAGTTATCACCCCTTGAAGATTTTTGAAAAAATAGAAAGGGGTATACCTTCAAAAATTCGCAAAATTTTTCGAATTTTTTTTTATCGATTTTAAAACCCTATTCGATCGGAAATTGACCGTAGATAACGAAAATGCTACTTATTCGAGGCGCAATTCAAGAATTCATATTGAAAAATTGAAAAAATTGATCCAAAAGTCAGTTTTTTGACTCATTCAATATGAATTCTTGAATTTCGCCCCGAATAATTATCATTTTCGGTATCTACGGGAAATTTCTGATCGAATAGGCTTTTAAAATGGAGAAAAAAAAATTTCAAGAAATTTGGTGATTCACACAGGGTCTTGGGGACCCATGAAAATTTCAATTAGTGATGATCTCTTACCTTTCACTTGATGAAATCGGCTTTATTGAGGGTGATTCATCGAAACGAAGCTAATCTGCCTAATTTGCTGCTCAATATATTCCGTAGGCGTCGCACTTTATTCACTACCACCACACAAAACTCAATATTTTTTGCATTATTTAAAATCAAATTAAAAAACGGACCATCGAATCTATATGGATAATTGAAAATACATAGGACTAATAATTTACGATAAAAAATCCAATTAGTCGATGCAAAATCACTTTTTAAAAACTTTACGAATTTAATAGCCATGAAAAAGACTGCATATGTTTAATATAATTGAAATTATACTGTGTAGAATAAATGAGCAGTATCGAGATTATTTAAATCAATTGTATAGAAGTTTCATTATCCGCACCAACATTTTTTTAAAAGTATTTCGAAACGAACACGTCTTACCCCGACACTTGACACCGGCCAACTGATTCCAAATTTCGTCATAAAACCGAACAATTAACACCTTAATCGGTTTTTCACTCGACCTCGAGCGATCACCATGGAAACACTAATGACCGAGGGATTAACGAAAATTTGAAAATTTTTTTTCCTCGTTACACTCGACGAATTTTCTCTCTCTTATTTTATATGTTTACGATCCCCGAACTATTCAGGTATATTTGATATAAACAGTAGAAAATTTTGTTGCAAGTTTTTCTAACATTATTACACGTAAACGTTAAGCTATAATAAAAGTGAGTTGAGGAAATTTGGTGTGTTCGAGGACCTCCAGCCTGGTTTTCCGAGAATCAAAAATAGGAAGATCATAAAAGTTTGAGTGGCGATATCTTTTCGTGTCCTCGATAAAATCGTTTTTATAATGGGCAATTCCTGAAAATTTTTGCCAGACGAAATGCATGATTTTCGCATCAATAAGGTCATTATTTCCAAAGCAGCGCACGTTGAATTTTTTTTTATGAGTAGAGATTAGCCAAAAGTTAATGCGCTGTATTCCGACGAATCGATTAGAGAATCAGTGCGAAAATCAATTATTCGCCTTTTCATTGTTGAAAAATGTAAAAACTGACCGAATGCGATTACATCGGAGCACGCGTATATAGACAAAAGTGACAAATAGTCGAAGGGGTCGAGAGAGAAAAGGCGAGAGAGTTCGGAGGCTGGAGAGTGGCTTGCTGAAACGGAAAGCGCGTAATTCATCGGCGAGTGCCACTTTGCTCCTCTCGACGATCCTCGAATCGTCTACGTATACGAAAGTTACACGAATTATTATTATATGTGCTATCATACGTGCAGAACGAAACGGAAAAAAGGAAGTGACGTGTGCAGAGAAAAAAAAAGAAAGAAAAAAAGAGAGAGAGAGAGAGGCAGACAGACAAATGACCCGAAAGTGTGCGAAAATCGACGCTCGTGCCTGGATAGCGTGGTGCGGAGGCTGCACTCTGGAAAAAGATGTGACTTATGGTACAAAGGATGCGGGAAGAGAGCGAGAGGGACGTCGCTGAGTGGTGGAAAGTTTATCGAACCGAATATATCAGCCACGATCGGTGAGTGCTTCTGGAATCAACCTTTCTCTCTCTCTCTCTCTCTTTTCTACTACCCTGTTTGATTTTCTCCCTCTTTCCGTCTTCTTCGTACTCACAGAATGCTGGCTTTAGCATATCGTTACTTGGGCACACTCGAATACGCCTGCATTTAACGACCGACAACCGACATTGGCAGACTCGACGGGTATAGAGCCAACTATGGAATCGCCCTCCACTGCTCAGTCCGACGATGAATCCTTCTCGAAACGCATCTCACGCTATACCTACCTCTCAATGCTCTTACGCCCCGAAAGCTTACAAATAAATATTTTTTCATTTTTTTTTTCATTTACTCCAGATTTTGACATCGATTTTGTTTTTTTTTTTTGCAAACTCGAAAACCGGTGCGCATCAGAAAAACGCGATGAAAATTAACGCTCAATTTTACTATATTTTTTTAATTATTTCAGAAAGTTATATAAGATGCAAAGTTATTGTTAGAAAGATAAAAAAATAAAAATATACATTTTTTACAATGAAATTATTGTTGAATAAAATTATTGAAATAAAGTTAGTATTTTCGTTCCAATATTTTTGTATAGAATTATTTTACAGAGGTTGCGGAAAATATCGATGGATGGAAAATATTCAATGTATAATGGCTGAAAAATAAAAGAAATTATTCTTTTCAGACGAGTAGGAAACTTTTTATTCTTTTCGTTTCAGTCTCGAGTAAAGAGAAAGTAAAGAATTCTCGGTCGTATATATTACAATAAGCGGGAACATTTAGAAGTCATGAGCAAAGATCGCGAAAAAGAGTGCTTTCGACGTCTCAATTGACTTCGTAACGTAACGGCTGATTTATGAGAGAGAAAGAGAGAAAGAAGTTTAAATGGCAGGGCACATACAACCGCCGGGGACTCATCTCGCGCAGTAGGTGACTCCGCGAGCCCCTCAAATTTATGTATATCACGCCGCAAGCTTCTATCTCTATACACACCGCGTTCAATATATAAATCCCTCGAAAAGCTCATCTTCTGTCACCAACAGGACACAGAATCGAAAAAATCCTTATCCCGTATTCTTCTCGCATTAAAGATGCAAAATTTATACAGACGAATAAGCTCACACGAAATTTTCTTTCGTCGGATTCAAAAGAAGTATCAAATAAGATATATACATATGTCTCTTTAACTAAATTAAGAAACATATACTATATGAAATATGTCTATTTACAAAATTCGATTAGATACGTGATGATAACTTTGTAATTATTTATATTAGATCGAATTATTTTCATTATGTTAAACTTTTCATGTAAATTAATTATTCATTGACAAGCATCAATAAATAATTGATACATAAATTTTCCAAACTCAAATATTCATATTAAAAAATTTAAAAAAAAAGATCCGATAATCTTCAGTTTCCTTACATTATACAATTATAATATATAATTCATTAAATTAATGTTTCTTAAATTAAAGGGTACTAACATTCCACGAAAAACTCTTTCCCTTGGGGGCTTTAGGGGCCCTATAATAAGAGCACGGAGTGTAAATCTTTCATTCCAAAAAATAAAAATTGCTCACACTTTGTAAACTAAAAACAAGCTTTTTTTCGAAGTGTATACAAGTACCTCGTTAAATTATTTACGACTGTCGAAAAAAACTGATTAAAAGTTATGTTTAATAATAGCAAATGATAACATATTTTTTGTATATTTTTTGGTAAACGGTAAGGGCGATGAGAACAATAAATGTAGTCAGTCCGGATGGTCGAGCGTAGAAATCAGAAGCGGAATCTCGGTTACAGAGGTTTCGGGATCGAGATTGCGAAATAAAGGAGGAAAGGGCGAAGAGGGAGAAAGAGAGCTTAGTTCAATATTGACCCGTGGAAACGTGTGACGAATATTATTACAGGCATATCTCCATAATTTCAGTATTCAGTCGGTGGTTGCCTGAAACGCGTCTGTAATTACTCCGCTTTTGCCGTGACTGTGCGGCAACCAGAGGTTAGAGTGTTTGAAATACACGCTCAACCCCCATCAGACAGAAAGAGAGAGATACTCTGCTGTCCACAAGGATTAAGAGAGAGAGAGAGAGAGAGAGAGACAAAAAGACGAAGATAACACGAATGAAGAGACACCAATAATACGAAACACGTGGAAAAGGGACAGTAAGTGTAAAGGGGTTGTTTGGAATAATTATATATACGTGTCCACGGACACACTGATATCGACGTAATGAAATAGACAGCGACTGCTGTGTGCGTTACTTTATGTAAACGATGTATACGAGGTAATTGGACTCAGCCGTACACAAAGCTCGTTTCCAAAATTTCAACGGCTATTTTGTCGGCTCGCCATGGATAAATCGAGGAGCGCGTCTTCAATCAATGTCTGAATGGGTCGAAAATGAAAAATGCCATCCAATTAACCGTTCGTATAGAATACGAAATGAATTCGTACAGAATTAAATTCAAAAGTTAGACAAGAGATAATAAATTTTATGTTTACAAAAGAATGGACAAAAAAATTCGTACAGTTGACAATTGTTTTAAATTTAAGATTTGTTGATCTTATTTTTGTAATATATTTGTTCTGAGATTAGGATACAATAATTCAACGGCCGCGAAAGATCGGCAAACCGGAGACGCTTCTCTTTTTTTCAGAGACGACGGCTGCCCGGAAAAATTCCACTCACGCGTGCAGTATACGAGCCAACGTCCTCGAAAGTATTCAAAAATAATTCTACACGATTTTGACGGCGTGCCCTCTCCCTGCGGCCCATCTTTCTCGTTTCCAGGAAAAAAATAAACGAAGCTTGAATTTGAAAGAAATTCGCATGAATTAAACATACGAGACGCATTTTGTATGTATAAAAATCATTTTTTTTTTCTCACGTGTGCGAAGAGTTAGATACGACGAGACGCATTGAATCGCAAGTAACGAAAAGAAGAAAAATTCGTGAGCATACTGCGATTAAGCCCGCGTTCCAATTACGTTCGAGTAACGCAATTTCGAAAAGTCATCTTCATGGAGATTGCTGCGAACGAATCGAAAAACTTCCCTGCATATTTCAGTATAAGGATAGAATTATTTTTTTTTTCATGAAAAAGACCAAGACTGACGCGTGATTTTTTTTCCCGAAGGAGACGTCAGCTCGAGTGTCAGAGACAAGAGCGACGTCGCAATAAGAATTTTTATCGAGAGTATGTCCTGATATCGAAATTCGTTGAAGATAAAGGATGCTTTCTGGAAGCGATGAAAGGGCCCTTCGTCATCCTCGGCACGTATATAGGAAAGTGGACTGATTGTGAATCGAGCTGCTGATTGCCCGAGTGCCGCAGGGACGTTCAAACACGATGCTATACCACAAAGGCGGTAATAGTAAATGCTGCCCGTGTGTAACTGCATTTTCAGTATACAAGGTGTCTTAGAATTGCACGAGATAACCGCCGAGGAAAAAGATTGCCGATGATACTTCAGATCGAAAAGTCCTGAGGCGTTTTGCAATTCGACGTATACCAGTCGGTAGTTATTCGAGTGTCAAACTTGGGCCAATCGAGAGCGAGTCGCAAACGCGTCACTCGAATCCTTTGGCTGAATTCGCAGTGTCTCTTCTCGCACTGTAATAATTAATCATCGCGATTCCTCTCTCCCAAATTATATAATAATTTTTTCTACTCGAATCCTCTGATTCGAGGACGGAGAATAAAGTCCGTGGAGGAAGGCAAACGAAGCTCCGTTATTCCAGAGCAAGGAAAAAGAGCCATCACAAATAGAAAAGATAAGCGCTACATTTTGTATTTTATTATTGAATTATCGGCGGATTAAACCAAAAAGGGAAAATTGTATTGTTTTAATGAAATATATATTGAAATTCCGAAAATAAAAATGCGAACTATATGTTACACCACAAATCGTCACGAATCCGCTGGATCGTGAACAACGTGTGACTCAATGGACACCTTGTAGATTCTATATTTCTATATATTATGTTGAAATTTGTAGACAGATGTAGGTATGTGAGAGGACGTTACGAGCTAGCGCCCTTTCCTAAAACGATTATCCACTTGAGGATGGTGGAAGCGGCGGCCCTTACGGTGCAAAGCTCGCTCGCTGTGTGTGCGACGAGCCTCGATGCTGACTTCCTGCTCCGGCTGTCCGTGTGTATGCGCGGGGGATTGCTTCGTACCTCCGCCGATATAACTGCGCATGCCGACGCTGTTGATCCGCGAGGGCTTTGCGGTGGAAAGGGGCAATGTTGCATCCACGCGGAACGGAAAGAGCCCTGTGCACGCTGCACGTAACGACGTATTGTGCCGAGCGAGCCCGCGAGGACTTTCAACACGATTCCAACACCGACAAAAAGCCCCGCAGGCTTTCTTCATCTCTTTCTTTCTTTCTTTCTTTCTCTCGATCCCTTCATTATTTTCCTTCCTTTCTCTCCGTCCCTTTTCTATCCACATACCAGGCATGTCTCCTTCATCGCTTGCCGCGCTCTTCTTCGCTCTTTACTTTTTGTCTCTCTCTCGCTCGATCCCTCCACCCGACGCACAATCCCTCCTTTCAACCCCCAACATGTCGCGTCCCACTCCAGAGAGAAAAGGACCAAGCGCGTTACAATCCCGACGAGTGTCCTTTCGAGATTCGAGCCCAAAAGCTCTTCGGACGTGTGTTCCCGCAATCCGAAGATTACGGCTAAGGGGATAGCTCTCAGTCGTTCCAAACACTTTCGAAATAAAAATTGCGTTATTGACGGCTCGAACAACGGCTTCCGACAAAACTCTTTTTTTTCTCGAGTGAACAATCTTTTCAAGAAATACATATGTTTGTAAACAGAAATACTGATCAATACGAATTTTCAGTTATTTTTAACTACATCTTTTGAAGAAAATTTTAAACACAAAAAAGTTCAAACGATAAAAAAATTAATTTCCGCAGATTCGAAAACAAATTAATGTGCAGGTGCAAAGTCTACAGCTGCTTTTTCGTATCAACTTATAAAATGGCATAGTGTATAGTTTATTTTTTATATGCTCTACTTTTTATTGTATACATAATATATAGTTTATATACTAGAGAATTGACCAATGGAAAAAGTTAACAAAAAAAATCAATAGGTAAGATTACACAGTGTATTGAAAAATTAAGCAGTATATATTATGATGGTGAGAACAGAATACAGTAGTAAGTAAAACTGACAAAACAAGTAGAGAGGCAAAAAGATGAAATGGGTACAGTATAGAGAAAAGATAACTATAACTGTGAGTTTCGAGAAATAGATTTTCATGTAAAGCTCCTCTTTAATGTAAAGAATGATTAGAGAACAATAATACCAACCGACAGAGGGTGCCAGGTATAAGCAACGTTTATAGCAAACAGAGTTGATAAGAAAATGAATAGATGAGACCGTTTATTATTCCATATACAATACAGAAAAAGTGTATACAAAAACTTATCTAAAAATAACCACTTGATACTCATCGTAAGTAACTTAAGTTAGCATTACAAAAAGAATGGAAAGTGAGTACAGGAAAGTGAGTTATAATCACTTTTTATGAAGTTAATACAATTTTTAAAAATGATACAGAAAACTTAAAATTAAGGTGATGTAAAACACCAAATTTCGAGTGATTATACAGTGTATACTGTATACTGGTACATGACAATCTTGGAATATCAAAGAAGGAAAAAAAAATTTTTTACTTTGGTTTTTTATTATTTTGAAATGTCAAGAATATCACGCCCTATAGTACACAGCGTACACTGCATAACATATTCAAATTTCAGTTAATTCGCTTGAAAAATACGAGCGTGGGATTTTTCCGAAAATTCACTCGAAATGGGGTATTTCGCATCAACTTAATGCACTTTATAATTTAATTTGGAATATATTAATATATGAAATTTTAGACGTAATTTAAGATGCCAGACATTCGTCTAACCAAAAGAGAATGAGAGAGAGAGTGAGAAAAATATAGATGGATAGAATAGTTGCAATTTCAAAGTGCTCGAATAAGGTTTGTGGTCGCATGCACAGGAAGCAGCCCTTTGATTTTTCATTCCACTTTTTAGCCGCTCGTCGCTTTATTTTGCTCTCGTCCTGTCTTGGCGTCTCGGGCGTGATGGGGTTCTTATCCGCTTGAGGATTGCCGCGAGAGGGAGGAATCGGTCGCCTCAGAAAGCAGGATATCTCCTCCACCTGGTTTAGAGTCTGAAGCTCGGAGGTTCTTCTTCCGCCCCTTGAGACGCGCGCCCGAGACGCGACGGACGGATTATCCTGGGCCGGATCCCCGGCATTGGATCGAGCTTCCGACTTGTAACTGTACCCGCGCCCACATGCACACCGAGCATTCGTCGAGGATACAACCCGACCATTTTACCTCACCGCGATGAAAGCGACGCAGACGAGATCCTCAACAGTTTCCCGACCCGATACAGAGAATCCACCCGACGGGACACCCGCGAATATTTTGCGCCCATCTTCCCTCTTCTATTCCTCCATTTACCAGCCATGTACACTCCACGCCACACAATACCGGCAAATTTTCCATGAATGCAGCACGTCAGCTCAAATTCCTTCAACCATCCGATGCGGATTTTATTCCATCGAGCGCACTCGTAATCTCCAAATCGACGCATTTACCAACAACTTTCGGTATTTAATTTTTATACTTTTTTTTTAAATCTGAAAATAAAGTCATATATTTTTTTGCTTCGATGCAAGGTACGACAATAATAGATGATAACTGCAGCTATGGGAACTTTAATGAAAAAAATCCGGAAAAAATGCTCGTCGTGAAGAGAACGATCGAATAATTTTTATACAATTTTGATGTTTTCAGTATAGAATTAGAGTCCTTAAATTGGGGGTTCGAATAATGATACGAGGGAGAGAAAAAAAGAAGGTCTCGATACGAAAATGAGCTCGTTCATGAATAATCGTTAGAGGAGGTCTCGGAAATGGCGGGCCGCGAGAAAGAAGATCCGGGAGTTTCGGAAACGGAGCCAGGAGTGGCCGTGAGGGTGAAAGGTCTTGCGGCACGCGATGCCAAAATACGAAAGTCTCACGCTCCGTCGAGGGAGCACCGCCGGCTTTCTTCTCCTTTTTGGCTCTCCCGACGATTCCGAGCGAAAAACACACGCCTCCAGCCGGGGAGCCCTTTATTCTCTCTCAATAACTAATGGCTAATGGGCATTATACCTACTTCGCGGCGCAAGGATTTTCCGACCTCGTAATACACCTCCGAACTTTCTACATCTCCATACAAAAACTTTATGCGCGATATCGCGCGCGCAATGCGCGAGTCATTCCATTTCAAAAGATTCGATTGGAAGAAAATAACTTTTGACAACAGAAACAAGGCCAATTACAATAACAATAATTTTTTTCTCTCACATCTGCAAGATTTAAAAAATATTTGTGTATGGTGTATTGTTTGAAAATTCTACGAAGCGAGATTTCTTTCTATCGTTCTCAACAAGGACGATACGATTTCGTGTGGAAAATCCTGTATGATTCCTGTATACCGTAACTAAGTAGTATACGGTGTCGCGTGGAACCTCTTAGTCTTTCGTGAATAAATAATAGTCGCGCGGCGCGTATCCGAAAGCGACGTAGAAATCGCGCGCCAGAGGTAATGGAGAAACAAAAAGCAAAAAAAGAAGGATATTTCTCCAACAAGAAGTAAGCAATCTTTCAGCGAAAGAGAAAAGCAAAAATCTTTGAATTTTGTACTTAGCCATTATCGCCTCGAATAAAAAAATTTTATGTAAAATGTACTACGAAGAAAAAAAAGTAACCAGAGCCACTGAGATTTGTTTCTAAAAAAAAATTAAAAAAAAATAAACATCTCATTAAAAAAATATTGTATTGAATAACTGAAAAATATTGAATTTGCTTGAAAAATTGTTTAAAAGATGAGATTTCGTTCCTAAATTTTTTTATACGACTTGCACACACAATCACATAGAATTTTACTTTTTTAATTACCAAAAAAAATATTATCTCCAACTATTGAGAATTCTTCGAAAATATCTATTTGGAATGAAAAAATCTTTAACATAAATACAGTGCGTACTCAGTTTTATTATAAACTTATACTAAACTTGCATTGTATAACTTTTGAAAGAAATTTCATACTGTAACAAAAATAAACAAAAATAAGATAATTTATCAACGAATTATCGTACCTCCAAAAAAAGAAAAAAAAACAAAGAGAGAGAGAGAAGAATGATTACGAAATCGTCGAGTCTGGAGATATAGTTTGGCGTCTATAGCCGGGTTGGGAGGAGGGCATTCGCGAGTTTACGAAGACACAACAGCTGCTGGGAGAACGCGATGCTGTTAAAATATTGAGAAGGATAAGTGGTTTGCACGCGTGCCCGGGAGAATGCTCGCGCGGAGGAAAAGGTAAGATAAGCGATGGCGCATTCGAAGCGCGAGAGCCACGTATTTCCGCGCGCATAGGAATACCCTTGCCATCAGCAATAATGTATCAGCCCGCCGCTCTCGACTCGCCTACCACTGCAAACGCCCCGGATCGATGAATTTTTGAAGCAAGATAAAGTTGAGTTACGTCTTGGACGAATCGATTTCAAGAGCAACGCCGCGCAGAAATGAACCCTTTGCGAAAGTTCGCGAATGTATAATCGACCAGAAATAACGCAGCGCAAGCGTTATAGACTCTCTTCGTGCTTCGAAATGTCATTTTGATTAAAAAAACGCCACGTCATCCTTTTATACGTGACTTTACACGTATTCGAATTATAAATAAGAAGAGAAGTTTCCAAGCAAAAAAACAAAGAAACTCTTTAATTCATTTCCAGAAGATTTTTATTCTTGTTTATTTGAAGCATCAGAGACACAATAAGGAAAAGTTTACCTTTTCCGCTCCTTCATTATTTCTTCCCTTATTCATAGTTTTTTTTGCTTCATTCTCTAACACGAAATTGCATGTCAAGCGAGATCCGAGAACTTTTCTCTTCCAACAATCACTCTATTTGATTTGAGAAGTACATTTTAATTTACAAACACCAATAAAAGAGGGATTGTTGTAAAGTTATTCACTGTATATATCAAGAGTAAATTATAACTCTTTAATTCTCTCTTTATTGTCTTCGAATTTTTCATTTGTCTGATGAATTCCTCTTGAAATTGGTGATCTGATCTCTTCCACCCACGTTTATGGGATATGCGATATACGAGGCTAAAGTTCTCGAGCTATTCATCGCTGTATGGACGTAATTTCCAGTCAGACATATTAATTTGCATTGTGTCCGGAAATGGTTTCAGTCATAACTCACGAGGCTCACCGCGTGTATATATTTCGAAAGTCATCGATGCAATCCGCACTCGCGATTGTACGAGCATGCTGCATTTATTATTTGCTGAAAGTAGTCACACATCGACTTCGTTACATCACTCGATGATTCCGAATAATCACAGAAATCCCCAGCACGTCGCCGCCATACATTGTTCGATGTCATTACACTAATCATCACAGTTGAAACGTTCCATTGGAACGAGAGGATTTCGATCGTAAATCGTGATGCTCCCCGCTTTTACACAGTGTAAAATCAACTTGTCAGCTCTACTCGAACGTGTTTATATACAAATTTATAACCACTTCCGATAAAACTTCCGGTAAAAACGATTATTTTGTTAATCGAATAATTCTTTTCTTTCTGATAGATTTTTTCATAATAAATCGACGTATAAAAGGTTCAAATTAAAAACAAAATCTTTGTCTAAAAATTTATTTACAATAAGTCGGTTTGCGTTAATGTCTGAATAAATGCAGTCTTGAAAAAATGTTCACGAAATTCTTCTATACAAGATGGCGATGCATGTTTTTTGAACAGTGTCCTTTTATTGCAGTAATTTTCTTCGAATATATGTCATATGTTAAATACTCAAGAGACTATAAAATAAGGAAGAGTAAGAACAATATAACATTAATAATTTTAAACTCAAGGAATTCGTAGTAAGTTTTTAAACTTTTGACCGAAGGTGTACGTTGACTTTGCAGTAGAAAAGGATCGAATCTCTTTTGTTTCTCAAGACTAACCTCTTGGTCTTATGCAACCCTATATCTTGAAAAGTACAGGTTCGAGTCTCAGTTTCAAGCATCGCAAATAATGTACGAAGGGGAGAGACATGTAATATTTTCAGCGATTTGAACCACACGTGCATGAGGGTTACGAAAAGAATCCTCTGTGGCGGCAACCCCTTGGAACTTTCATTTCTTCTCACGGGCGCATTTCACCGGCTTCCTTTCTCCAGTTGCCTCGAGATCCGAAAACCGAGACGAAAGTTTATACTTTCAAACGTAAATAATACTTTTTCTCCAATATCATTTAAGTCGCGGTGAAAAATTTTCTTACTTCTGATTCACATATTTTTCTCTCAATATATTCCCGCATTTCGAATTCCCGCCAGGAAACCCTGAATAAGTGAGGAAGGAAGCTCCGAAGATAACTCACGAAGTGTTCGCCTCCTCGTCAAATCTCGAACAAAACACACACGAGGGTGAACGAACCGGGTCGCTGTCTCTCGCGTGTCTCTTAAATAATACGAGAAAAGATGTTCTTGTGTCATTGCGACGAACGTCACTCTCGCGACTGGTTAATAAAGAAAAAGATAGAGCAGCAACGACGAGAGTGTTTTTAGCCGGTGAATTACCCTTCGGAGAGAAAAAAATTCTAGTCGTGTACAGACGAGACAAACGTCAGACAGAGACAATGGGACGTTACGGGAGTGGAAAGTATGATGATGACTCGAAAAGATATTGCGAGCTTTGCTTTTTATATAAAAATACACGAGACTATACGCGACTGAGACGTCACCAACTTTTTTGACATTGTCAAACTTTCGGAAAACTATTGCACGAGTCGTTTCGGTTCAAATGTCTCATTTTCCTGTGCAATATGATATTTTATTTCTATAATAATTTCTCTCTATTATCTTTCAGTATACGAAAGATAATAGTACATAAACAATTTTCTATATAAGTATAAAGGAATTTTTGTAAAATCTAAGAAGCGTGAATATATTTTATAGCAGTATAGTGACCACCTATTTAGCGTAACTGAGAAAAGATTTCTCGGAATGAAAGAATTGAATGTTCGATTCGCATTGGAGGGATCGGATTCGAGATCGAGAGTCTCGTGCGTGCGGGGTGAATGAGAAGAATGAAAAAAGCGAAGGAAAAAGTATTCATGGTAGAGAGGCGAAAATATATAAGAAGGAAGAGCGACGTGTGCAAGGGATGAGGAAAAGCGAGAGTCGGCCTCTGCGGAATGTCATCTCCGGGGCTCGCATATTCTTCGTCGTCGGCGTCGTTCCTCGGTGCGGACGCACAAACACACGGACACGCGTCGATCGAGGGGAGTCCGCCGCAGACAAAAGCAGAGATATAGAGAAAGAGTCCAAGTGCGCAGTCTCGCGTTTACCCCTAACTGCAACGTTTGTCGACGTACGCGCGTGTATACGAGCACAGAGACGGAAAATCTGGCGATGAGCGTCTTATTCGGATGCAGCTTTTGGCCGAAGCGTCCGGCGCGCTCTCTCTCTCTGTCATCGCCACGGGCCTGACAGGGGCGCGCTTCGCCCCAAAGGGATGAAGAAGAAGAAGAAGAAGAACGAGCACGGCCAACCGAGACGTATATAAGTACATGCTCAAACCTATATACATATATTTCTCCCGCTATACATTTATATATGTGCTCTGTATCATATATATATATAAAGTGGGGTGCGCGCACGCCGGCAAGCTCAGTCGCCCACCGCGTGCCGAGCCGCGAGCATCTCCCGCATCGACACTGCTCGCAGACGTCTCTGACTCATCTTCTGCCTCATTTTTTTCCCTCTTTTTTTTTATTTTCTCACACAAACACCCTCTAGGCTTCCTCCCCGGTCGTCATTCTCGCCCAGTTTCTTGACGTTTTTTACTCATCGATCGTTTTACTCAATTATATTTTATATACTTTGTCCTTCTGCTCTTTTTTTTCTTTTATTTTGCTTGGACAATTTGGCTTATTGGATGGCTTCGCTTGTTTGGCTCGATTATCTCAATCGGTCTGACATGCAGCTCGGTTCCTGAGTATATAGTTCAGGAATGGACGAATTGTTCGCTCGATTCACGACGTCGCGCTCGACGCGTGCAAGGCACACTCGACTCGTTGACAGTTTTTCCCGTCGTGACCCACGTTAATGTGACTTTGATTCGTAATGGCCATCAACTGAGGAGTGACTAACAGTGGAGTTCGATTCAGTCGAGATGACGCGGACGAGAGCCCTCTCGCGCGACACGGTCCACGGTGCGAGACTCAAAAAGTGGGAAATAACATTTTAAATAATGCGATCTCACGATGAAGCTGAAATTCTGCACTTTCCTGCTTCTCAATTTATTTCTACAAATTTCTAAAAGCCTCGAAAGTAAGAATTCCTAAAAAAAAATACTGAAGCAAATTATTATCCATAAATATAAAATATTTTCATTTTTACAACTTCAAAAAAAACCCTCCGCAATATATTTTGAACAAATTTCAAAAAAGAAGCAAAGCAGTCTCATTGTTAAAAAAAAAGAATTGCTGCGTACGCGTATAAATCTAGAAAATTTATTTGACTCTCTCAATTGGGATTACCGGAAATTTTCGAGGTAAATTTATTCGCAGCGTTGAACGATTTGAAATAAGACTTTGTTTCTCGTCGCAGGAGGAGGAATAAGGTCCTTTCGGTTGTAGGATTCGTATAAATCGCTCGATAAGATATACGCGCGTTCGAAGACGGGACGAATAAAGTAACGGGGGGTAGCATCAAGCTCGGACGCGAGGAGACGCGACTTCGCGAGCGCGCAGGAGAGATGTTTGGCTCGAAGCCCCGCGCTCTCGCTAAGTGAGAGAGCTCGCTGACTGATACACGACGTTAAACTCCCGTTTCACGTCGTTAAGGCCAACTTTACGATTCCCGAGCGTATATGCGCTCTCGCATACACGCGTCCACGGCCTCTCTCGCATTATTTCCCTATGTACACGTGCTGTACACGAGAAAGCGCCGAGAGACGTTCAACGTCTAAATATAAACTTTCAACCTTTTGGCCTTACCTTCCTCCCCCCGGCCAGAATCCTTGTACCCGGCACCCACGCACATTCTCCTCCGAAGCCCCCCTTCGCGCTTCTTATTTTCGCTCCCGCGTCGTTCTTTTTCTCGCGCCGGAAGGATCGAAATAAAATTGTTTCATCGCGTCCTTCGCGTTCTCACGATGAGAAAACGATTCTTCTTCTTCTCTTTTTTTCTTTCGTTTACTTTTTTCTCACTACTCACGAGAGACTCACGAGGGAGGATTTTTTTTTAAATACGAAACGTCGGGAATAACGAAATGCTTTTATTTTTCTCGTTAGATAATATGGTTGTTGAAATGAAACGATAACATTTTTGTTGATTTTATAGCCGAGGGCTTATTTTTATTTTGTGAAATTGTATTTTATCTTTTATTGGAGATAGTGAGATTGTTTTTTTGTTTTTTTTTTTCGTTTTGACAAAGTGTCGGGCTCGAGGGAGCAGAACGAGGATGAGGAAGAGGCGGAGGAGGACGACGAGTCGAATTATCACGGGGAGGAATACGAGGACTACGAGGATTATGGAAGTGCGACGATCGCGAGTGGTATCGATCTTATTTCCGGAGATTCGTTACCGGTGTTCCTCGTCGACCCGGTCAACTCGTTCGTCGTAAAGGGTCGCCCAGCGACACTGCGCTGTCAGGCGGCTCACGCTCTTCAGGTATACTAAACTCAATTAGCATTAAAACTATAAAATTAAATAATAAAAAATTGTATATAAGAAAAAAAAGAAACGCAAGACGAAATTGTATAAATTGAACGAAAAAAATTGTCCCAGGTTTATTTTCGTTGCAACGGAGTGCGAAACGAGGGCGTTCAACAGAGCTTCGTTGACCCGAGAACCGGCACGAGGATCATCGACGTCGAGCTGAACATCACGAGAAACCAGGTCGAGGAATATTTCGGTAAAAAGAGATTCAACTGCGAGTGCTTCGCGTGGTCCGGTTCCGGTGAAATTCGAGGAAGTCCCGCGACCGTGGAAGTTGCGTGTGAGTTAAAATCCAAATATTTATTTTAAAACAAAAAAAAACCATCAAAAAATGCTATTAGGGATGACAAATTTTTGCACGCTGCAATTTTTTTCCCAATAATCTGAAAAGTATTGACAGTTTTTCGCACTCAAGAGAGACCGACGTTCAATTTTGACTACATAGAGATTATACTGTATGAGAAAAGATATGAGGTTAGTGGCTTGAAAAGTGAATTTTTCGCTTGACGAAAAACAAAGAGAGGAATTCGATATGAGAGATCGCGCGCGAATATTTTCATCGAGCGACCGCCTGTTACCGTATACACACTGAATATATCTCGGACGACGGGACAAACAGGATGCAGAATTAAATCTGTATTTGGAGCGCAAACAGGAAGCGGACATGCGGGATACGAAATTGAATACGTGATATTGACCAGCCGAACGTTCAACGGAGACAAAATTCCCAACATCGAAATAGACTCGTTTTCACGATCCAGCTGCGAGCAAGCTTTTATCGGACGGAATGCACCTACGAGTATTAACCCTCACCCTCTTTTTATTTCTTTTTTTTCAAACTCTGATACGCGGCAAAATAAAGCCGAATTCAAAACACACAAAAGAATTTCTAATACCCGCTTCATCACCAGAAAAATAAAAAAATGCCAAAAAAACACCTTTTTTCATAATTAAAGAATATATTAAAGCTGCGAAAACTTAATGGATGATCAAAATTTGTAATGTTGCATTTTGGATGACTCGATTTGAGAAATAATATGTATATTTTCTTTATATATTAAAATTCATCCTATATTAAAAAAGACATGAGGCCTTAAATCGATTAATGGAAATAGACTGCATTATGTGGAGCACATTAAACTTTTGGCTAATCTCTGCTCATTAAAAAAAAATTCAACGTGCGTTGCTTTGGAAATAATTCATTTCGTCTTGTAAAAATTTTCAGGAATTTTTATGAAGTCGATATTGTCGAGGACACGAAAAGATATTGCCACTTGAAATTTTGAGATTTTCCTACTTTCGATTCTGAAAAAATCAGGCTAGAGTTCCTCGAACACGCTAAATTTTTTGAGCTCATGTGAAAAAAAAACTTGCAACACAATTTTCTATTATTTGTATCCAAAATACCTGGACAGATTATGCCTGAATAGTTCGGGGATCGTAAACATAAAAAAAGAGAGGGAAAATTCGTCGAGCGTAACGAGGAAAAAAAATTTTCAATTTTTCTTTAATCCCTTGGTCATTAGTGTTTCCAGTGAAAAACCGATTAAGGTGTTAATTGTTCGGTTTTATGACGAAATTTGGAATCAGTTGGCCGGTGTCAAGTGTCGGGGTAAGACGTGTCCGGTCTTACAAAGTAGTTACCGAAAAACATTTCATTGCAATTTGGCAAATTCAATTGAGTGTCAGTTCCAGTGTAATTTTCAATCATATTAAAAGTGAATAGTTTAGTGTTTCTAATTTTTATTATCGTTTCGAAATACTTAAAAAAATGTCGCTATGGATTAAACTGCTGTAAAAATGATGCAAATAATCTCGATATCACTATTTTAGTCTACATAGTACAATTTCCATTATATTAAATGAAATTTTCATGGGTTTACGAGACCCAGTGTGCTCAAAAAAATTCGCGAAATTAAAAAAAAAATTATTTTTCAATTTTAAGAGCTGATTCGATCGGAAATTTTTCTCAGACAACGAAAATGCCAATCATTCACAGCGCAATCCAATAATTCATATTGAATAAGCCAAAAAATTGACTTTTGGATCAGTTTTTTCAATTTCAATTTTTCAATATGAATTCTTGGATTGTTCCGGGGTATAAGTAACATTTTTGTTATCTACAGAAAATTTTGTGATCAAATATTGTATTTTAAAAAAGACATGAAGCTCATCTTCAATTAACCGGAATCAATCAATCAATCGGAATAGAGCGTATTGTGCGAGGTTGCATGAAATATGCGCCTAGAAAAATTGCAAAATATCAATTCAAACATGCCAAAAAGGAAAAAGCGGCCGCGTTGCTGCTCGTTAATTAAAAAATGTACTTATTAGCCAATTGTACAATACATCCATAGAACGTAACTCCAATGAAAAATGATCGACCTTCGCAAAAAAAAAAGTAATAGAACTCAAAGTTTCTTTTTTCCTGTGTCGGCTCAAGGTGTATTATCATTTTGTCTGGGATCTTTCAAGGTCTCTTTCGTGCTTGGTGAATCGTAGGGAAAAGCTTGGAAGGAAAGAGCGTTAAGACCCTGGAGAGTCTGCAAACTGGCACATTGTCGCTTTGTAAAAGAGCGTGGAGTGTGGAATACGATATTAGAGAGATCTAGTGGCTGATGCAGTTCTCGTTCTTCCTCCTACTTCCTCCCCGTTTCTTTTTCCTCAAGAAGGACGACTCGCTCCGATTGGTCGTGAAGCCCGCGGCAACGAACGAGGATAGTGAAGTTAAGAACGCGGAGATATAGAGGTATAAAACGGATGAAGAAGTGAAAAATAGAGAGAATGGAAGCGAAGCCGTGTGTCTTCGAAATAAGGAGGCAGAGATGACGAACGGGAAGAAATGTAAGTCGGGCTGTTCTCGGGTTTCACTACTTTTACACCTGCTGGCGCGCATATTCTCCATTCTCCTTCTCTCTCTCTCTCTTTCTCTCTTTCTCTCTAGCTGCTCCGCCAAGCTCAAAATGCACCGAAAAATAAATTAGCATACATATTGCACGTCATTTCTAAAATCCATTAGAGGTACCTGGAAAAACAATTTTAGAGATTTAAACGATGTGCCGATATGAATTTCACGATTATTTATGAGAATGGTTGAAAAATCGTTGCGACGACATTTACTCGATATTTATATTCATCGATATTAAATTTTTTACTGCCTTTCAACAAAAATACCCGGATTATTAAGGAATAATTTCTCTTAAGATAGAAGATCGATTAACAATAGAAAATTTATCGACGATATAAGTTTAAAAAAAAATCGAAAATTATTCTCATTTTCTTCTGACGTTATGTATAATATTATTTATTAGTATTTGAGTTTTTTAATTTAGTTGTTATCTATCGAAAGTTAGAAAGAATTGTGTTAAAAAAATTGAAATTGTCATCACCATTCAGCTATAAAAGGTCATCAGCATAAGGTTTTTGAAAATAAAACTTTCATTTTAACAATTGGACTATTTATTAGACATTTATTAATTGCATAGGTATTTATTTTAAAAATATATAGATATTCGTCAATCGACCAAGTTACAAATATCTAGGACGGCGCGTTTCAATTTTGACTGCAATTGTCGAACGGGATCATGGCAAAATTAAGAGTGTTGATAGTCCGTAGAGCAAAAAATCAAAAGTTTGACAACGTTTTTCTCCCATACAAAGTCGTTTAAGAGTAAATATCAATTAAGAAAAGTTACTGCAAATTAAAGAAAAACATATTTGAAATAGAAGGTTATCCAATGACAGGTTTACTCTCTATGCGATTGCACAAAAAAAATGATTTAAAGCTTCTTTAACGCCATACGAAGGTCAATGCAAAATTTCACTTTGATTAGGAAACTCGTTATTGAGATGTTTATTATACAAACTAGCAACTTCAAACACGTGCTCTTATGAGAAAGTACAAAAAATAGATATACTTTTAACAAAATTGATATCTTAATGGAGAGGAGCTTCCTAATCATCGTGAAATTTGTACACAACCTTTTAGAGATGTTACTTAATATTATGTAAAATTGTCAAAAATTTTCCATCAATTTCAATTTTGTAACACAACATCTTTAAATTCGAACGGCATGTCCCGAGGTCAAGCTTTCCCCCGTTTTATAACTCAAAAAGCGCATTCTTAAATAATCCTCTCGTGGTCTCATCCGCGGCTCGTACGAGGAAGCACGGATGCGGTATGCATATAGAGAGGAGAGATCGAACGAGAGATGCGAGAGGATACAGCCAATGCAAACAATTCGATTTGGAAAATCTCACGTGCACACAAGCGCGCGTCTGGATTTTCCGTCTCGGCTTACTAATGCTGTTTGCCCATTTATGGAAGAAGCAAAGGTCGCGCGGGGGGGCCCCTCTCGAGAATTCGATGTCTCGCGCGAGTCATGCGAAGACTCGGCGCGCACACCGAGACAACGGGGGGCGAACGCGATGCGATGAGGGCTAAGTGAATCACTTGCGCTCCGCGAAAAGCTACCAAACCGGAAGCGAACACCGGATCCTGGCATCAGCATCCAAAACTTTCTACATACATCCATATAACGTCGAAATTTCTGTTTGACTTTTTGCCAGCTGCCGAATTTCGCTCGACTTCCGCGTCTACTCAGCTCAACAGTCGGAACAAAAATTTCCTCGTATCCCTAGCATTACTGTCATTTTTTTCGCGAGGATTGAAAAATATTCATTCGCGATTGCAAGAGAAATGTGTGCATAAAAATGTGCATATAGATACAATAAAAAAAGAGACAACATATACTCGTAAAAAATCGCGTTATACGGGAAAAAAAATAACTGGCGGGGGTTATTTTCCGAGAATGAAAATGTATAAAATGTTGAGTTCGGTAGGAAAACGCTTCGCAACGCTCGGATATGTTTCGCAGAACACGGGAAAATAAATATTCTTTACCAAAAAAAAGCGGGGAATATGAGCGTGTCTAGAATGGCGGAAGTGCATCCACAGAGTGGTTACGGCGGAGCAGCCCTCGCGATATTAAAAGCACACTATTGGCCTTCAGCGAACAAATAATAGAGCGACGGGTCATTGGCAACCGCGAGAGGGTATATCTGCGTATGTGCAGCGGGCGCGGGATAGAAAATTTCGAAAAAGGAATAAAAGGGAAAGCGCGGAGCAGGAGAAAAAAGTGGGGAAAAATAATTCCCGGATCTCACGTGCTTCGAACTTTTGCTCGTTGCGTATGCGATATTTTTCTTTTTTTCGTCGGCTCGCTTCGGTGGATCGCCGACTGGCTTTCTCCGCGTTACAAGAGAGGAGCAACGTGAAAGCCCTTCGCATTTACATTTTGCGCGTAGCCTCATATCGCTGAGTGCTATCGTGCTCCATTTCTCTCTTTCTCTTCCTCTCCCTCCCTCTCTCTCAGGCATGAAAACGTCCCGCACGGAAGTACGTGTCTCGCTACGTGCGCGAGATTCACCCCAACTCGCGCTATTCACCTCTTTTCCTCCCCCTTGACCGTAACCGCACCGGATGGTAGCCGCAAACTCGGACCTCTTTCCCATTCATATCCTCTGTGGATATTGAAAGAAAAACCTTGGAGGGAGGGGGGGGGAAATCAAGCAAGAAATCTATCGGTCACGTATACGTGCCTCGGAAATGGCCAACGGAAAAATCACCAAATAATTCAAATCTTCTCCCATCATGAGCCGCAGCATTAACTCGAAGGGCATTTACAACCAAAACCTCTGCTGCGCCTCTTATACAAAAGAGGGAATTATTATATCTGAAATGTGATATATCGAAACAGCTACATTTTCCAACCAATGAAAATATAGTTAAATTAAATATTTCATTATACCAATTGAACTTTTTTTAGAAATTTAAAAATATAAATTTCAGTAGCACGTGAATAAAAAGTATCGTTTAAGATTTGAAGAGAGTATGTCAAAGTAAATCAAGTTCCATCAAAACGTGATACTAAAAAAATTAAGATAATAAGCATACATTTTGCCAAATCAAGTAGTTATTGAAGAAACAAAATTCCACCATGCCTCTTTCGATTACAGTCTTCTCCAGACTGTCCCTCGAGAAACACACTGTATTTTTCATTTTCAAAAACGCAAGCCTTCATTTAAATGAAGATCTTTAATACCTTCAATACTTATGTATTTAAACTAACGTATAAATTTTCTCAATTTCCAATCAAGAAATCAATAGTTACCAGTGACGACTGCGTATTTATTAACCCTAGGACCTAAACAAAGATTTCCTAAGCCCCAGAAAATTGATACGGTTTTGGAATTTCCAAAGTTTTGCTTTTTCAATTGCATTTTTCGTTGCAAAAATTAAATATGAGGTCTTTTCCCATTTATTCATTTCATTTTTCAGGATAAAATAAAAAATCGTATACATTTTTTATACGATGAAATTAAAAAAAAATTAACCTCTGTACGATAAATAAAGAGTCAACTACATCGATTTAAAATGCTTGGGTTAGCGTAACCCCAGAGTAGGGTATTTGTATCATACATATAGAGTAGGGTCCCATAGGACTATAACTCTAGAGTAAAAGTTCTTAATATTATATTTTGTTTTCTGTAATGAAAAATCAGACTTGAAGAAACATTTCTTATCGCCTCCGTACTCGATGTCGGTGGAGGTTGGAAAAAATGTGGAACTGCGGTGCGTTCCGCCGTTGGGAGTACCCAGACCGACGATCTTTTGGTTGAAGAACGGTTCGCCGATCGAGTCGACACCAGGATCAACGAGAATTCCCAGCTCGGTCGGCGAACCGGGACGGAACGAGATCTCGTCCTCGATCGATCTGCTGCAATCAGCCGAGGAGGGTAATCTCGCCCTCGGCTCGGCTGAGCTTCGTCACCAGGCGAATTACACCTGCGTGGCAGAAAATTTGGCTGCCAAGAGGCCCAGCGAGCCGGCGGTTCTCACCGTTTACGGTAAATTGGGCGAATGTCGATTAGAACGCCTCGAGAATCCGGGACGAAAATTATTCTGTCCGCGTGAGAATTACTCTGTCAATTGTCCAAAGCCTATATACTATACTGACACGAAAATAATCTACCTTCGTAGTTAACGGCGGATGGTCCTCCTGGTCTGGCTGGTCCGAGTGCAGCGTTCGATGTGGTCGCGGCGTTCAGAGACGGACGAGAGCATGCTCCAATCCGTCGCCCCTGAACGGAGGCCATCCATGTCCCGGTCCGGCAACCCAGAGAATGGAATGCAGTCCTTCCTGTCCAGGTAAACATCAATTATACAAACGTCCACAATCAGTTTATTATTTCTCAAAAGTATACTTATTGAAATACAATAAAAGAATATACCAAAAGTGTACTATACAAAAACTATAGTTCTGATATTCTTTTTTGTATTTTCTATATTTATATAAGTTTAGTATTAATGAAAAATGCAAAAAAATCTTGATTTTTATGTTTTAACCAAAAAAATGTTTATCAATGCGTATTTATAAACGAGAATTTCTTTAAATTGCTTATAAATAAAGAAAGTTTAAATTATTTTAAGCTAATCAATTTGAAGTGTAACTATGTTGTCAGTTTAAAGTATTTTTGGCAACCTAATTTATTTAAATACAAGTATGTAAAAATAAATTTAAAAAATCACAATATTTTTATTTTAATAAATAAATTATTTCTCCTCTATAATTTTAATTAATACTTATATTAACTTAATATAAATCATTTTTAGTATTAATTATTTAAACTCATATCTATACTTTTAACCAATCATCTATTATAAATACTTAAATAATTAAAATTTTAGGCCCCAACAATAATAAACATACGACGACTTTTCGAGGTATTCGTACTAGAGGGGTTGTCGTATATCGATTTTATTATAGGGTATTGAGATAATAATTTTCTAAATATTTGTTCCTAACATTAATTCATTTCCATTAATTTCCACAAATTAATTTAATTTAAATATAATATACTCTATTTGTAACCACTACTTTGATTAAGCCCAGCACTCTCTTCTGCTTCCAAGGGGAAGAGACTTAGAATCTAATGTTCAAAAATAGATCTTACGGTTAAGTGGTTTGCATATTGTAGGGCTCGACGGCAAAGCTGGGTTGGGATTTAAGTTTATATCGAAGTTTAGATCCAAAACCCAAACCCCAATGAAGAAAGATAGTTTGAGTCCGAGTTTGGGTTATAGTTTAGATCAGTGTTTGTTTGATCCTTTCATTTTTCTTACTAAAAATAAACACATAAAACGTGGTATCATACGTCTAGCAAGTTAAAATGAAATTGTGAAATTAGTACGAGCGGGTAGTTAGGTTAAATCGAGCCATAGCTATATATCGGTCCACAAAGTTTTATCTCTTCGAACACGCTGGTAATTGCAGTGGTCGATGGCAGATGGTCGGCCTGGTCGGTCTGGTCGGCCTGCGGTCCCGATTGCTCGAGGGTGCGAAGGCGATCCTGTAACGATCCACCGCCGAGCGACGGGGGTCGAATATGTCCAGGCAAAGAAGTCATTGTCGAGGAGTGTTTCAGCGATCGTTGTGCGGGTGAGTCACGGCAAAAAAATATATATATACGAAAAAACCTTATCCCTCGATCGTGAATTATTTCCAGCAGGTGTGCACGTAACACGATTTTTTGATAAAGATAATTAATTGTTTTTCCAACGTGTGAACTTGTCGATTTTCTAACACGCAGCCTTGACTCAGGACGGGCCTCGAATTTTTAAAGAGGGTAATTAAAAACTGAATGGAAATGTTCATTTTATTTCTGCTTCTTAAGAAGGTTCGGTTGAAACTTTTTGTATAAAATTATAATGAAAATCTTTACCCATTTTCGAATTGAATATATATACTCATTGAAATAATAAATTTCATGTTTTTTGAAATCAAGTATTATCTAAAGAGTGATGACTCGAGTCAAAATATCAAGAGAGTATATTAAAAATTAAAATGGAATGTACTCCAATATTAGAAGTGCTATATTTATTTCGTCAAATTTATTTTAATCAGTAATTGAAGAGAAGGTAAGTGCATAAACTAAAACGAAAAATTTCTTAAGAATTTTCACGCATGCGAATCGATCGAACCTTTAAATCGAGCGAAGAGCACGTTTTTTCTTTGAATCGCTGTATAAATTTGATTTTTTGGCGGGCTAGTGGATTTTCTCGATTGGACGTTTGCGTTACGATTTTGCAGCGGCCAGCTCAATAGATCAGAAAAACTTGCTTGCTCTGTGGATCTCGCTTACGCTTGCCCTTCTCGTCCTCGGGCTCGCGACTCTATTTGTCGTTCGTCTGATGCGACGTAAGGAGCGAATGAGCGCTCTCTACGGTGTCGCCAGATTAGACTTTCGTCACGGCAACGATATGGCCAAGTCGGTCGTGACGAGGGGCGAACGAATCGGCCTTCCCGGTGGACAAGAGCACCGTAGAGGCGAGACCGACGTCACGAGAATCCCTAGGTCAGTTTTTCGAGGGTTATTCGTCTCATCCCGCAGCTATTTAACGCATTTTTTACGAATTTTTCAAATAACATTGAAAAAAAAAGAATAAATTGAACGAGAGAATAGCGTGTCTCATTGTGATGAGATAATGAGGTATTAATGAAAGTACGAAATTGAATTTTTCCTATTGAATTTATTTACGATATATAGTGTGTATTTTACTCCAATTTTTCAATGGCTAAATTTCAAGTAGCATTATCAATAATCTTAAATTATTTAATCTTAAAAGTTATTTATTTATACATCATTAAAAAATAAGCTAAATATAGTATCTCATTTGACTAGTAGAATTATATCGCTAATACCTCCTTAAAGGATTTGAAAAATAATCAATTGGCAGATCCTTTTCCGAGCACCATTACGACGTTCCCCAATTGTCGCTTCCGTCAACGATGGGCGCTTCCCCGAGTTCCTCGGCCGGCAGCCACTCGACGCGGTCGACGTGCAAGGCTTCCTCGAAGCGGGACCTGGAAGATAATCGTTCCGGTCATCAGAGAATCTCCCAATCCCCGATGTCGTCGTATCGTCGCCAGGCACGTCAGAGTTTGTCTCCTGCTGCTCACGTCGCATCAGCGATCTGGCAAAACGGCGACGAGAGCTTGTTCAATAAAGATGACCAGATGGAATCGATGGAGAATAAGCTGATGAACGAGGAGAATAATCATCAGGAGCGAAGGCAGAACGACAAGAACAAGTGTCACAGTAAGAATAACAAGAATAACGGGATGATAACAGGGGGGTTGGAGGAGGAACCTTCGGAGCAGGTAATGAGCGAGCGAGCCGGGGGCTCGGTCGTAAAAGCGATCGTCGACGAGCAAGGAGCGCTTCTCGTCGTACCGGAAGCCGGGGTCTCGATGTCCGTGCCGGAAGGAGCTCCCCAAGCTCGCCGACAGAGTCTTTACCTCGCGGTCCTCGGTGAGGACTGCCTCAAGCCGAATTTGCCGTCGACGATGACCCTGCTCTCCGGTGTCGTCGCTTGCGGACCCTCCAGGCTCCAACTCGTAAAACCGATGATCCTCCAATTCGAGCACTGCGCCGAACTTCGCACCGGCAATTGGGAACTCAGCGTCTGGCACTGCGAGCTCGACCTCGAGGCTCGCTGCAACGGTTTTTCCTCCCTCTCGTCGACTTCGACGATCTCTTCGACGAGCTCGTCCATATCCGCCGCGTCAACCTGGAGGAAAGTTCTCACTCTCGGCGGGGAGCCTACCAATTTGCCGGGACAACCGTTCGCCCAACTGGACCACGCTGGAGTCTTTCTCGTTACTGAGACTCCAGGCGCCTACGCCATCGCCGGGGAAAGCTCCGTTGTCGCCCCCGGGCTCGCCATCAAGAGGGTCTCCATCGCAGCGTACGAGTCGAAGGAACGGGATCTCGTCAGGTGTCACGTTTTGGAGGATACGAGAGCGACATTCAAACTCATCGACGAACAGGTTAGTCTATTTTTTTCAACGTCCCAATAGTATTCGACATGTCCCAATAGTTGGACAATTTTTACTATATTATTTTTAATATTTTAATTATTTTTTTCTCAATAAAATCATTTATTTTTCATAAAGATCTCATTTTGGAACAAACTCCTACATGTTTAAACGTCCAAGTATTTATTTACTAGAAAAATTGTCCAAATTTAACGAATAAAATGAGTTTTTGTTCGCTACAATATCAGACAACGGTTTAGATGTGAATTTAAGGCACATTTTTTGTTCGAATATTTTTAAAAGAAAGATACAGTGTGAAAACCCTTACTATTTCATCCCTCCCATGTACGGATAGACACTTCTATCACTTTCAATTTTATTTTTATAACTGAAAGAGAAAGAAAGATGTGCACATTGATACAAACGTATAGTATATTTATATTTCTGAAATGACAACTATATTGATTGCCATTATAAAAATAATTATATTTTTAGATGTCCATTATAATTCCGACATATTATTGGTCCAGAATTAAAATGTATATTAATGTTTCAAATAATCATACTTGTCCTTTCATACTAAAATTTATTATCGTAATTTTTGTCAGTGAAAATCTACGCTGAGAGAAAAGTATGGTGGATCTGATTAAAGTGACAACTATACTTGTTTTATTATAGAACTAAATATAGTTTAAATCGTGATGATCATACAATTGGTTATTACCATAAATCGTGTATATAAGATTTTTTGACATTTAGTTCTAATACAATATTTTATAGTACAATCTCTTTCATCGTGATTTTGCTCTGAAATGGATATTCGAAATTATAAATCAATTAGAGAATTACTTGATAGCTAAAAAAAGGATTTAATGTACTTTACTTGAGTTTCTTAAAATAAAAGATTAAAAATGAAAAAAATTAATAAATAAAAAATTGAAATCGCAAAAATATGCGCAATTTTGATTTTGTTAAAAAGGAACGTCATCTCGGTGGAAATCTCATCGAGCGCGGTACTCTGAGTTATCGAGCGTCCGGGGCACCGCTCTGCATCGATTTGGAAGATCGGGAGAGCGGATTCACGGACCGTCAGGAAGTCCCTTACAGGCTCGTTTGGTCGTCTTCGAAAACGAGCCCCTGTCGAAGTTTCAAAATCGAGAGAATAACGAGCGATCTGAAGCTGGGCTTCGAGCTGCGCGCTTCGCAACGCGGCTTCGAAGAAAACGGCCTAGTCATGAGAATCGATCTCGACCTCACGACGAAGCGTCGGGGCTCGCCGACGGCCAAGAAGAGCGAAAAAGTTGAAACGAGCGTGATCGCCAGCCGGGGTAAAAACGGCAACAGGGTCAACGACGCCGTTGTGCCAAGAACGTTTAGGTGAAATTTATGAACTTCTCAAACTGAATATCGCTTCGCCGATTACTTTCAATTAACTACAAAATGATAACGACAAAAAATCATACTCCTAATGGATGATAGCACTTATTCTCCTGTTTTTTTTTATAATACACTCTCTGGCAGATTTTCAAAGACCCTGAGAAAGCAGCTATGCCAGTGCCTCGATCCGCCCAGTGCCAGAGGAAACGACTGGCGCATGCTGGCTCAACGACTTCAAGTGGATCGGTAAGTTGGGAGAAACATTTTTTTCATATCGCCGATAAATTAAATGCTCCAAATGAACACTAAGAATATCTCAATTATAAACAACTCTATATTTCTATTTTTTTAATGTTTTTTTTAAATTTACTCTCTATATTCTCGTTCAAATTTTTGTTTCTCACACCTTTCACGAATTGCCCTGACTTTTTTATGAAACTTTAACACACTCTTTGGAAGATACGTGGATTACTTTGCAACGAAGGCGAGTCCGACGGAGCACATTCTGGATCTGTGGGAGGCAAGGCACCGCGAGGCCACGGCGCTGGCTGACCTCTTGAACCACTTGAGACTCATGGGCCGAGTCGACGCGGCCACGGTGCTCGAAACTCGTCTAGGACCTTGGATCTGACCGGGCGAAAGCAGAGATCGAGGTCAAACAGAATTTTGACGAAATAACCAAAAAAGTATAGATAATAAAAGAGATAAAAATATCATATAGGATATTGGTGTACCTGTAAATAAAAAAGTGGGAAATCGGTGTCAAAATCGCTGTAGTAGAAAGACAAAAAGAAAAGACATGACTGTTCAATCTTCGTAGATCGTTCTCGACGATTCCTCGGTGATGCCAAGAGCGAGCCAAACACAAAAAAAAATGATTTTACGTGTTTATATTCCTTTTGTATTACATGGATGTCCTTGTAAATAAACCTGACTGGCTTTACATAAAAATGTTCAACGTGGTGACAATCTAATGGAAGTTTTTTGCTCGTACTATTTTCTCCTAATCCTTTTCCAAAATAATTTTTCTACTCATTATAAACATTTAAGAAGGCACTCGCATGCGAAAAACTACGAAGATAATCTCTAAAAAAAACTTACACAAACGTAAAATGCAGGTTACGGAGAATTGAGGTAATTAACAATAAATTATTAATTATGGAATATTTTCGTAATCTCTAATTTAAGGGGAAATCGTAGATTTTTTAAACATTCTGATGTCACGACAAAGAAAAGGGTTGCACAATTTTTTTCAAGAAAATATATGTATCGTAAATATAAATGTTAAATACAAAATGCACGAAGGAATATTCAATGATAAAAGTGTAATTAATAAAAAAAATGTTGCAAATCGAAATACTATTTGTGTATCGGGTTTTATGTGACTTTTTAAATGTACAATGGGGTTCGGGAGGATGGTATTGCGCAATAGTGCGTGTAGTTTAGAACTCGGGAACCACGAAGCCGGCATAAATCGTTCTCTCGTCCAGCGCCGTATTAATTTCCCGACTAATCGCGATTGCGATCTACAGGCAATTACGAGGAGGATCGGCCAATCAGATTGCGACTAACATCGCTTTCCCAGCGACAAGGGCTTCCGTTAACGCGCCATGCTCGACGAGTATCACACACGCGATCGTTTCCCTCCTCGCCCTCTGACATGCCAGATTCTCCACACACGTCCTATCCCATTAGGCATTTCTCGACTTCCTCCGTACAGCTTCTCTCACGTTTACACTAAATTTCGATCATCATTTCCAGATGAGAAATTAACGACCATTTGTGACAATAAATTGACGAGGTTTTATTTTTTATAACTTGGTGCAATATGTATACAATATGCATCATAATGGGTCACGATCCCGTTAAGGGGTTGTATCAGAAATTCTCATCAACTGTCAATAATGACGTACTTCATTTGTAGATTTTTTTAAATTCTTTGCAGATTAACACATTAGTAGTTTCTTGCAAAGAAAAATGAATTAATACCTATAAATTTTTTTAAATTTGGAAAATATCAGACTTTTAATGTTTAGAATTTTCACATGTGGTCATGTATATAACATATTAAGATGAAACTCTGTTTAGTTTTGAAAAGTCGTAACAAAATCGTGCACAGGACAGTTTGCGTGCGCAGTTTCTCGGTAGCATCCAAAACTTTCCACATGTCTGATCCTATATTAGTCACTCATGAACTACCTACGTTTACAGTTTCTCTCATAATAAGGCAATATTTCAGTAAAAATTTTCAAACGAGATATTTTTTGATGAAAAATTGACAAGATTTTCATTTTTTTTTCCCCGATAATATGTACAATTTTTAAAATATAATTTTCTTCAGTTATCGAAAATTAGGCTGCGTAGATGAGGCTAATTTGTATATAGTATTCGCGCGGACGCAAAGTTTCTCTCAAGCGTCCAAAATTCTCCCTTTCTGCGTTTCACTTCAGCGCGTCCTTTCTCTTTCATGCGCTGCGAGGATGAGGGTGAGTTATGAATGGAGAATGATATCACGGTGCGAAAGGGATTTCGTAACCCGCGGGATACCACACACTGTCGTCGTCCTCGAAAACTGCAAAGTTGGCAGTTCAACGCGAAACGTCTGCCCGGACATTTCGCACCTCCGTCCCTCGCACGTAAGTTTTACGTGCTCGATTCAAAACGCAAAGTCTCGTTAACGTCGCGGTGAACGCAGATTCGAGAACTACGATCCAATTTTGGTTAATTTCATTTTACACTTTTCATAAATTTCCGCATGAAATTTACGTAAACTTTCAAACAATTTGGCCCTTAATTTAATTTTTTTTAATTTTTTTTTAAGGATTCCTTTTTTACGAATTGAAAAGCGAGGGAGAGAAAAATTGAAAGCTCAGTAAAAAATGTTTCTGCGAGCTGGAAAACATTCTTGCAGCCCGATCCGAGTTTAGGGATCCGAGGGAGCAAAAAACAGGGGCGAGGGTTTGAAAATCGTATACGTACTGCGCGCACGAATAGTTTTTGAACAATTTTCAGAGAAACACGCGATGTATCTCCGTAACGGAAGTGGCCATTGTGGTGGCCGCGCACAGGCCGGAGGGGCAGTAAATTTTCCGCGCGAATTCCGCGAACACGTGTGCGATATCACGACAAAAAAGTGTTAAAGTACGAGGGATATAACCGGAACTCGGCAGAGAAAGGGAATTTTGCTCTCTTCGATGTTATTCAACGGAAAGGGACTCGATTTTTTTTTGTTCTCTGAAAAATATATTGGTCTTTTTTCCTCAAAATTTGATAGTGTATAAAATACAAAAAAGGGACAAACAAAATATAAAAAATATCACGTCGTAATTTTTGCAAAAAGAAAGCACACATTATATGTACATTTAAAAGAAAGTTGCTTCAAGTCCTGAATCGACGACAGATTGTCGGATTTAACAATATAATAGAATAATGTAACGAAAATTCTTTTCCGATAAATCGGAGCAGGAAGAAGCGAGTGTCTGGGAAGTTGACCGGCTGGGTGGCACTTCCGGTGGAAGCAGGAACGAGAGAGCTTTCGGGAGTAATCGGGGCCGAGTGTATTCCCGACTGGTCGTCTGAGAACCGGGTGATCTCGTTGGGCGATTTGCATAGAAACGTGTATACGTGTACAGATATATATATTAGGATTGGGGACAGAGAACACCGGAGCTTAATCCGCATGTGACCGAGAGTGCTAGCCGGCGTGAGCGGATGAATTATGCTAAGGGCATTTGCATAACGTTCGTACTCGACCTGCGCCCTTTAAACTAAACCCTCCTCTCCTCCTCCTCATCATGTTTCTCTTTCTCTTATTTCTCTCTGTCTTCGTCTCTCTCTCTCTCTCTTTCAAATTCACCGCATCTCCCTCTTTGCCCCTACCCAAATTCCCATCCGCGCAGTGGGACCATCCCTCTTTGGCCATCCGTATCAGATTTCTCGATAAATGGCGATTCGGGAAATTTGGCTGGGAAAGCAGGAGGATCATCGAGCAAGGATGAGTGGGAAGATCGTTCGGCTTGGAGTTAACCCGATCCTCACAGCGGTCGCTTAATTGATCGTACTTTACTGCCAGGATCTCGGGCATGTCGCTCACCAAAACGACCATGTCCTTCGAATTTGATACTTTTGCTATGTACACATTTGTTTTCTTACTTATATATTTTTATTGACTCTCTTTAAACTGCACGTTCGTTCTACTGAAGGAAATACGAGAGAGACTGTATATCCCTGACAAAAGTTTCATGCATTCCTAATTACTCATAAATACTAAATAAATACAAAAACAAATGACTTTGATTTATTTTTCATTAAAAAATGAAAACTAAATCAAAAGTTTTTACACAGAAATAAAGAGCTTATTTTCATAAATATTCAAAGTTATAGGTGGTTTTCTTTTTTTTTCAATATATTCTCAATTTTAACTTGTCTATATATCTTAAAAAGAGAAAATATAAGCGTTAGAAAACGCAATTCATTCACTTCCGGAACAGAAACTCGTTAATCCCCCGAGTATACGTGGCTCATTGAAAAATGTAACAGATAGGAAAAATATTTAGTCACGAAGAGGGCAAAAAGTTCTTTGAGAAAGGGGATTTGAGATGCTCGACAGGAGTGCAAAGTTGCGCCCTTTTGGTTTGAAAATAGTTGAGGAGAAAAGGAGCGTGCGCGCGCGGAGAGGAGAGAGAGACGTCAGTCGCAAAGCGGCGATAAATCCAAAAGGGAGACCCGATAGTTCGAAGCCCTGGCAAATGACGTACGATCGACTGAGGCCATAACTTAGGCGTGAATCAAAAGGCGATTACCTTCCTCCGTAACCGATGCGGGGCGCTCGATGCGCGCTTCTTACCTTCAATTTTCTCTCGCGCTGATCCCGGCGAGTCCGCGCACACACGGGCAACAAATATATTTCATGTATTTGTAACTCGGTGAGAATAAAGTGTGTGCGTACATCGCGGATCATTTAAGAGCACGTCTTTCTATCCGAGCTGCTCTCAACCCGCCCCTCATTACCATCTCGTCCCCCACTCGCTCGAACGAGACCTTACGACCCCTCGCTTGAGCGCAGCCGAGCAAACTCTTTCACGGACCTCGCGATCTGCATCCCACATACAGTACAACGTTTCACAACTTATTAACAGATTAGTTTTAAGAACCACAAAATATTCAATTATTCTTTAAGTATATGAGAATTCGCAGATACATATATTTCAAATAATTTATTATTATTATTAAAATCTTGAAATTAATAGACTCATTGATAAATTTTGTTAAAATAAAATTTCACTATATATGTACGAGAAATTTATATACAGCAAAAAAAAGTATATTTGATGCCGAATAGAGCTTCAAAAATTTTATTTTATTCGTATTAAAAAAAATCGATAATTGCAATATATTCGATAAAAGCTAAATATTTAACATAAATGTTTACTTTCTTTTTTTTTTAGTGCGATTATTTATGTGTGCATACTTTTGATAGTTAAAAAATGATTTTCTGGAATTTTTGACTGTAGCACCGTCCGAAAGATGGCAAAGGAAGCGCCAGGCGTCGTAGAACACACTTCCATCTTGTGGCAACATGATGCACACGAGTATATTATATCCCCGCGCGGCCCCTGGCCTCGCCGAATCCTTCCAAGACGATCCTTCGTTCCGCATCTCCCCCGCCTCTTCGTACCGGCAATGTATCGCATTAACAAATTGCCCCGTGCACCTCGCTCTCACCTCAGCCGTAAATCTGAGAGTCGCGCGTGCTAAGGCCCTTGAATTTCGTTCAAAACTATATATAACACCCATCTCTCTCCATTACACATGCACTCTCCCCGATATACAAATTAATTATATTTTTTAAAGAGCTTTCAATTTATACGCGTTAGAATTTTAGAATTTAATTAAATTTTGCGTAACTATATGTATGTTTTTAACCTTCTTTAATGTGTTTTAAACGCGTATATATTTCATCAAGATGTATATTTTATAAATTTTTGAAACGTTGATTGAAAATTAGCTGATATTATTAATTAATTTAATTATATATCCATGGAATTAAATTTTTACTTTAAATTGAACAACACGTATATTTTTAAATTTTTGTTAAAAATTCGCAAAACATCATCGAATTATTTTTTATAAATATTTATTTTACTTCATACGTATTATAATATTGTCGGCATTGGGGAAAATGAGAAACGGTAAAATTTTCAAAAGTATTGAAAGAAGCCATAAAATTCAACGAGAAAATTTGTTTGCATTTGCAAAAAAAAAAGAAAATTAAACTGAAAAATGAAAATTTATTCTCGCGAGTATCTTTAATGGTGCGCTTTGTCGAGCGAGACATGGGCAACGTCTGCATTCGATAAAAAGAGAGATGAATAAAAATGAGTTTGAGAGAGAAAAATGCGAAAATGCAAGGGGGAATTCGATATCGATCGATGTACATAGCGAGCGAGTTAGTGCGAATGGTGAAAAGAGCAATAAGCCCACGGGATCTTAGCCCCGGTGCGAGAAAACGCAGCCACCCGCCGCTTTTCGACTGGAATCGGCACGGCTTACGGAAAGTTTACGATCCTCGATGGATATCCGGGGAGAATCGACGACGTACGCGACGGTGCCGATCGCGAAATCTCACGAGTCCCGGCGAACGAAATCTCATCTTGTCATCTCGGAATCGGAATTTTTCTCGGCTGCGCGCTTACAAATATAAGCCAGACTACATGTATATAGTACGGGCGGGCGAGAGAGCCGAGGGAATAACAAGGATCGTTCGTTTGCTCGGAATCGAGGTGATCGGAGATCTCGTTCCGATTTCATTTCGACTCAGAACTCGTCGCGGCCAAGTCACTCCCGCAACAGACTTCTTTTTTCATACGGACACGTACATCTCTCACGGTATACAAGATCTCGCCGTATTTTCCCCATTATACCGATTTCGAGTTTCAAATGTTTTATGGCTTCATTATAAATTCTTATGGAGGTTGCCCGCGAGGCCGATATCGTAATGAGGTCTTCGCAAGAATCGCTCGCGGTTACAATATCGTTGCTCACTTTTATTCTCCCCTCGCGTATCCACCCATATAGTGAATATATACCGGGGAATATCGCGTATGGAAATCGGCAAATTAAAACGTTGCCCCCCCTCTTTATATCGACAGTTCGCTGTAAACTTTACCAACGAATATGCCCGACTTAAGTTCGAACGATTATCGTAATGGTTCTTACGAGCTCCCTTCCCATAATCGACCGAGTTTAACGAAAATCACTCGATTTTAAGTCATCAATTCCGATCAGTCGGTCGCCTTAATAAGGTGTACCTCGATGACTTTGTGCGCCGTATCAAAAAATGAGATCACCTCTCCCTTCATGGAAAAGTACCATCACTAAGGATTATTATACAAGTTTGCAAGTTTTTTAAAAAATATATTATTATATTAATCATTTTTAATTAATATAATTATACGATATTTCATTTAATTTATATCTATATCTAGAATATATAATATACTATATGAACTTTCTCTACCGCATATATGAATTTTAAAAATCTCAATTTTATTTCAAATTCGATACTCGTTGAAAAACATAAGAAAGATTTTAAAAAATTGTATTGAATCAGAATATAGGAAAAATGTGTAACGAAAAAAAAAATGATGAAAGAAATCGTCCAATTTTCTATCTGCGTACAAATTGGATGAATATAAACAGGCAGGATTGCCTGGTGGCATGCCACGTGCAATGTAAATGCAAATACGAATGCACATTTTGACTGTACGAGTGGCTCCCTCGGTGCGGATGCGCTCGGTGTAAGCTTGTCGTTGCATCGCTCCTCGCTGGATTCTCCTATATACGTTTTAAGCCCAAGTGGAAGTGGGAATGAAAAGCGACCAGTGGAGAGTTTCCAACTCTGGTTTGCCTGTCGTGTGTGACCGTTAATCCGTGCCGCAACTAAACCGCGTTTACGCGGTATGGGCTTCGGTTATAATCGTATAGGTACGAGGAAAATACACAAGTGAACACACGCAAACACCCAGATAGACCGGGTGTCGCGTCAATTATTCATTATCATAAAAACTATACTCTATCAAAATTCCACAGTTCAAAATATTATAAAAAATATTTAAATGAGACCAAAATTCCCCGAGAACTTACCGAACTTGTCACGATCAAATAAATTTTATTCAACATATACTTATGGAGACTCGAGTGAAGGAAACGTCAAATAATTGGCTGAACTTCTCTAGGATTCTTCGAAGAAAAAAGTACTTCGAGACTTTTATCGTTTCATAATTTGGGGCTGAATTATTTTTTTAACATAATTATATAATCCAATAAATACGCAAATAAAAGGTTTTTTTCAACACGACACCCAGTGTATTATTGTGTATGCAGAGAGTTAGATTTGCGAACAGGAAGCTTGTAGGTAATGGTACCAGTTACCTATTCCTCGCGCTTGTTTATAACGGCGTGTGTATCGCGCGGAGTGCGTAACGAGAGAATTGCCGTAGGATTGCGCTCGCATTCGACGATCCTCGCGGTCGAAACTTTCAGTCCATGTGCATTTATATGTAATTGTTTACCCCACCCACAATTATACGTACATGTATTTATGGTGGGGTTTATGTGTATCAGTGCGGGTATACTGCCGTTAGTCCGAGCGAATGCTGCGCGAGGTCTTCGGATGCGAATTAACGCTACCCACTCGCTAATTCTACGCTCGAGAACAAGCGTACTGTAATTCGCTGCCCAGACATTATTCCGTATTCACTTACAAGCATCCACACGCGAATATATATCCTGGATATCATCCGCGTCCTCCTCTAAGTGAATGCTTTTAATGAATATTTATACCCACATTTTACAGACCAATAATTAAGTCATGAATAGAAAAGTAATCGTCTCTCTTGTACGACCAGCAGGAAAAACTTGTTAACCTGTGATTTTTTGTCAACCAAGTATTTTACCATAGGAATATCCGTATTTTATATACGTCTAAAAAATAATAATCAGCATCTGGTTTTGATGTTCGGTCAGTAGTGTGTTTGTCCATGAATATTTTTTTCCGGACCTTCGCATATATGCTTCGCTCAATTACTTTTTTTCGCCAAGGGAATGTGAACGGCAACGAAAATGTCAATTCCAGGTGAAAAGTCCAGCCGTGCACCGGACATTCGCACGCCCAACCAACTCCAAAACTTATTTCTCACGTTTTCTTTCCTCGCTCGTCTCGACGTCCCGCTGGCTTCGTTCTTCAAAAGCGTGAAAGGAGCTTCGAAGACATTCAGGGATTATATACGCGTGTTCAGCATGAGAGCTCTATAACACAGGGGAGTCCTGTCCAAGATGGAGGAAAATATTCGCCCAAGAAAAAATCTCTTACACCCATATACTTTTTTGTCCCTCCTCTTTCTCGTATATAGCCATTTCTGAAAATACTTTCCCAAAGGCAGCGCAAAACTTGGATTGCGCCCCGAACATAATTATCATTTTTGTTAGGAATTTTCCGATCGGATAGTCTCCTAAAATTGAAAAAAAAAATTTCAAAAAATTTTGTGAATTCTTTACCAAATTCTTTACACTGGGTCTCATCGACCCATATTGAGAGTGCGCACTGTAGATAAAAAAAAGAGTTGAGCAAAAAAAATGTAAGGGAATAAATAAACAGTATCTCAAATCGTATGATTCCGGATCGATAATGCACAACCACATATAAAACTGTTCAAATTTATATAAGCATGTAAATTTAGTGAATAGACGCGAAACTTTTGAAGATATGGAATATACATATTAAATTACTTATCGTCTTTCTAAAGATATCGAAAAATGTACGTTTTGGCAGTTTCGATAAAAATGATTGTTGATGGAAAAGCGAGAGGAAGCAAGAAACAGAGAGGAGCGAAGGAAAATGTTATCAGAAGCGTCGCCCTAGAGCCGCAGCGGTCTAGATAAGGCACGTCGGACGTGGCCACGAGACTCACATCCCGCCGTCGCGAATTGTTTCGAGAGCACTTATGTACCGGCGCGCACCAAGAATAAGAACTTTGTACGTGTACACAATAAATTCACAGAGGAAATCTGCCGAAAGGACAATAATATATAACATTCCCAAATAAAAAGACAAGATTAAAAAATTTGCAGGTTTAAACAAATATTTTTTAAATATTTTTCATTTGATTAACCTTTTCATTTTTGTTTAAATTTTACTCGAAAATAAACTAAATTTAGCCCACGATCGATAATTTATTTTGAGTAATTATATAATTATTCCGAGAAGATATTTTGCGAGGGAGAATAAATAGTGGTCGTAAAAGAGAGAAAAAGATGAAGAACTTTCCTTTTATATAACGTGTTACGATGAGTCTGCCCAAATAAGGACAATAGAAGGAAACCCGCGACGAGCCTCGAAAAGACACGAAAAAAAATGTCAGTTTTTAAAAAACACTGGATTGAAGTAAAATTTAAAAAAAATTGAATAGAGAGAAAAAGATCGATGATTTATTTTGAGCAATTAGTTATTTCGAGTAAAATAAGAGATTTGGGGCGGGGGTGGAAAAGTGGTCAGCAGAAGGGAGCGAAAGAAGAATATTTAATGCCGGTAGCTCGGCGGAGTCTTTCGCAGAGCGCGCGGCTTATAATTAATGGCCTGTATACAGATGCCGCGGGCTACTGTGAATCGTCGACAAAGCCAGGCGGCGAATGCACACGCCGCGCGATAAATGAATAGCGTTTGTACCCCCCGCTATACCGAAAGCGCACGCACACAGCCCGGTGGCTTACTCGGCCAGAACGGAAAACGCATACGAATCGTCGAGCTTCCTCTATACTATACTGTACAACCCCTTGCTCTTTCGCTTTTCTTTCCTCCATGCTCAGCCAACAACGCGCGAGAGCATGACTTTTATGCTTTCTTCAATTTATCGTGCATGCGCTCAAAAATTCTTTTTGTGCTGCCCACAAATTTCTTTCATAGCAAATTATATTTCAATTTTTTTTAACCACCTTTATTCCTCGACATTGCTTTTAATCGTGCAAAAGTACGTGTTTTTCTTCAAAAAAATAATTAAAAATACTATATATCGATCATACGATTCAATGAAGTAAAAATCAAATTCCCATCAAATATGTTTTATTTGAAGGAGAATGAAGAATGAGTTGGCGGAGATTCCGGGGGCGGGAAAATGTGTGAAGTTTACGAAGGACGTACGTGAAAATCGTTTGTACATTCCAGCAAGAAATGGAGCAAGAAAGTGTCCACGTGTGCAGAAACGGAGCGAGCCTTCCGGTTGCGAGGACTCGGAGGCGGCGAACGTTACATACACGGTCGCCGCGCGCGTTTTTGTCGGAATCGTACACAGGCGCGGACATAAATGTATTTAAGCTCGCGTGTATAACGCAAAGCCCCGAATGATATATAACTGTGTGCGCGCGCGCGCGGAGAGAAAGAAGGAACGGCCAGCCACGATTTATCGTGACGTTGCCGGAGCGTTTAATTGTTCAGCCGGAGCGCGCGAGCGAGTCGAAGAAAGCGCACGCTCGCCATTGACCGGCCCAGGCTTTCTTCCTCCCGTACTTCAACAACCCCGTCTCTCGATCCCTTTCTCTAGCTCTCTCTCTCTCTCTCTCTCTCTCTCTCTCTCTCTCTCTTGCCTTATATACCATTTTCTTGTGCACCATGTACCCAAGCAATATTTGCCAAACGAAGAATACACATGTCCCGCTGTTGGCTGTGCTGTGAGAAAATTTCGTCTGGAAAAATCTCCAGCAGGAACTTTTGCCTCCTGACATTTTATTGTTGCCATCGACAATTTTAAATTACGTGAGAAAATCTAGAAATACAGTACATTTTAGACTCAAATAATATAACGATTTTGTATTATAAAATATAGTAATCCCATGTATATCTAAAAATGACGATTTTCTTAATATATATCAAAATAATTTATTACAATTGACGTTATAGATGAATGTTACGTTTTTCATCGAACATTAGCAAAAAATCTAATATTTTCCATAATCAGCGACTTAGATTAAAGAAAATGAAATTATCATGAGATATATTTCAATATTAAAGGTAAATTAATATAATTGTTATGTGACTATATTAAATTTCACAGACATTTATCTTTGAAAATCGAAACTTTTAACATTAAGCTTATGCGGGAGTTACCGAAAATTTTCAATTTTGAAATATTAATATTTCGTTTTCTGGACGATGAATGAAAAACGTGGACACAAGTCAAGTGATATATTAATCTCAACTACGTTAAATCGTGAAAGACGAAATTTCAAGGCTAACGAAGGAGGTTAGGTCCATCGTAATCGATTGCAAAGAAAGGGGAGAAGTTTGGCAATAACGGGCGCGGGTATGCGGACTCGAATGGAACCGAACGTGAATTGTCGGCACGAATCATCGGCGAATCCTTCAAACTCGAGATAACGGAGCAGTGTCCGCAAACTTGGTCCTTATATTTCTACACGTCTGAAAATTTCTCCGTCGTTTGCATAACGAGGAATATTCAGAGTGCGCGCACGAAGCCTCGCGGATTAAATAGAGCTTACCTCGCTAAACCGACAGTCAACGATAACTTGGCTTCCTGCACCCGAACCGAGCACACAAGCGCGCAACAATTCGCGTATATATATATTCGTGACTGGTCGTGTGTACGCGTGCACACTTTCGTGAAATATCCGCCGTATAACTTCCTCGACTCGCCGCGCGTTCAATCTTCGCTAATCCACCCCTCGGCCTTTTGATAAAATGTCGCTCGGGGATAATAATCTGCAATCGATTATTCATCCTATACCGCTCCGAACATCCCGATTTATTTCCCTCATCAATTATTAGACCTTTTTTTATGGTAAATCAAAAAGAATAAAAATAACGATATCTTTTTATCAACATTCCCGCATCATCTTTGGAATTCATTTTCAGCAAACAGAGGGAATTTTCAAACGAGAGACTCATTAAACTTCCCGTGTTCGAATAATTCACCGAGTTTTACTTCAATTCGCGCGATGTTGTATCGCGGTGAGAAAAAAATCGCGGAGTGGGAAAATTCGGAATAACAAGTTGCATTATACCTCGCTCACGCCCTGTTTGTTCTCACGAGAGTTCCATCGAATTCGTATAACTTTATTTTTACCAAAGTATTCCCCTTTCGCGGCTGTTCTTTTTATTCATCACTTTTATTCGTAGAGATATTATGCATAAATTATTATAGTGTTTTAACTTTTTATTAGTTATGAAACTATAAGAATATATAATCAATTTATCAGTTTACGAAAGATTCGATTTTATTGAAATAGATACTATACTTCAAAAAACAAATGTTTTACTAGCTAGTAGAAAAGGTCAGTATGCTATCAGATATTAAAAGTGAAACATTTTTTAACGTTTTCGAAAAATTTAAACAATTTGAATAAAATGTATGCCATTATAATCAATTCATTTGTAAATTTTTATTAAAATTTGACAACCGTTTTTAATTTTGCTTAACAAACCGTGTATATACTCTGGTTAATTTGCTGCTGCAGTTGTTTTATTTGTCCTAAAATAAAAAGTCAAACTTGGTTTTTGACTGAAAACCGTATTTCTTTAATTCAAGCCATTTGAAGAAGGCGAGATAAAAAATTATTGTGATGCAAAAAGGGGAAAGCAAGAAATATGTCGCGAAAGCCTGATGCTCGAGCGAATAATACTTGGTTACTCTGAAAAAGTATATTCGCATTCACGAAGCTCATTCGCGAGCAATCAAATAATTTTCTGCCTCCGCCTCATGCGTGGTCGAAATATTCGATTGCGTCAAAAATTTGGCTTGGCGTACTGTTTGAATCAACGCTTACCGCGTTGCATCGGTCTTCCTTTTCCCGCATATATTTTGCCTTTTGTGCTCGCCGAGTTTTCGGTCCGGTTCGAATCCTCGCGGTCGGCTCACCAAGCGAAATATTATTCCCGGGGGATATCTCGCTGTCCGCAACATTCCCGAGGATCCCGATATTTATCGCGCGAGCGAGAACTATGAGCGAACACCTCTTTTCTCTATAGCGACCCTTTGCCCTCTTCGCTCGCCAACCTTTTGCCACGTATATGCGAGCGAAAACAAAGGTACGTGGATTTTCCTGGCTTTGCATCAACCTCCCTCGGATATCCGATAAAAATGTTTCTTTCGCCGTTTCACCGGGGAAACAAATGGAAACCGCAATAAATTATTTTTTTAATTAAAAAGGTCGACGTGGATTTAATGGCAAAAAAAGAAATTATCAATTTTCAGATTCCACATTTTTTAATGGGTTCTATATAAAAATGTATCAATCTAAATGTATCCTCGGAGTAATTGATAATGCAGTTTGATGTTATAGAGAAAAATTTTAATATAGTAGCACTTTGCTAGACACAATTTATATTTTTTAACACGTGATAAAACGTGTAAATAAAATTCTATTCATAGTAAGCAAAAAAAACTAAAAATAAAGGTCTAAATCGTAAAAATAATTTTGCAACGTCTAAAAAAATAGATATCTATAATAAATACCTTAATTGACAATAAAAATGAATGATAGAATTCCACTCCAACTATTTGTCTGGTGCGAGAAAATATATAACGTGAATTTTTATTTAAAATTTAATAGTGCCGTAAAATGGAATTCGAGTTAGGAAAATTCGTTGAATGCCCCTTTGCTGGCAAAACGCTGAAATTTTCCGGCGACGTGTCTCACAGTCACGAACTTATTCCTCCGCGATGTGTTAATCACCGGAAGTCCACGCCTACGGCCTTCTCTCGCTCCCCCTGGACATGACACTTGCTCAGATCGTAAATAAATTTCCAAAAATGTTTTACGACATAATTGCTTTAACATACCGGAGCGGCGATCCGAAATGTCATTCGCGGCATTTGCTAATTTTTTTCGGTCGCATATACCCATAGTATTTCTTAATATTTAAGAAATTTGTTTTAATTTGTCATTATATTCACTATATAGAGACAAAGTGATTTTACGCACCATCTTTTCCAATTTCCCTGCCATGATTTCATATATAGTGTAGTATAAATCATCAAAAGTTACTAAATTCGTTAAAATGACGGCTTAGTATAATTTCAAATTACTATTATTATATTTTTATTAACAACCTTTAAAAACATTTGCGAGTGTAAAATATTTTCGTTATCTGGGTCAATGATCGAAAGTAATTGTGGGATATCTCGTTATTTTCGATTCAGGAAATCTCTCAGGAGGCAAACAATTAACCTTTTTGCACGACCGAGCAAAGGCTTCAGAATTTTCTCTCTGCTTTTCTTTTTCTCCTTCGATGTACAAATCGTGTAGACATTTTTTTATTTCTTACCCGGAGATATCGAAAGAAGTGGACGAGGGAAAAACGAATTTATCTTCGTTTCCAGGTAAATCGGGTATCTGTGCCATCGTCGCGCGAGCACACCTGGGGCCTCGACATTCTCTCGTGCGAAAAATCGACACGACTCGCCTGCATTACATTCTTTTTTAGTGAAAAAGAAGAAAGAAGATAGAGATGAACATTCCAAGTCACTTCCGTTTGCTCTTTTTGGCTCAAACGATCTCCATGCATGTTATTTTTTTGTTCTTCATTCCTCGCGTCGTTTCCCCATCGGGACTCGATGGAGTGTGCCCGAACGATTTCACTCGTTTCGAATTTTCCACGCGCTCCAAACAGACCGCCCTTCTCAGTCCCCGATACAAAACTCGCCGACTATATACCGACTTGAATTTTCGTTATTTTCTCATTACAATTAAATCAATCGATACAAATTTAAATCGATTCATAATACATATATTTATATATTCTTAAAATATACGTATACAGTCTGTTTTCGTGCGATTTTTGTTTTATGAAATTTATATGAACTCGTTTTTGTATCATCAGTACAACTCCCATTATACAGAAGTGAAAATATGTTGAGTATATTTCTCCGTATAAACAGTATTACTTGTTTGATTAGTCGGTAACCTTTACAACACTTTTTTTTATTACACATCAATAATATCTTATTATAGTTCTATAACATGTTTTAATTGAAGATTTTTATCTAATAACATTTATATTGTCACGACACTCTCAATACAAATCGAAATACATATACACTTAAAAAATATTCACATCTAGAATCTACCACTATATTTTCAGACGAAAAGTATTTTTAAATATAACATTCACGCATTTCACATTGAAAATCAGTATTCCAAAATTTTAACGAAATTCGATTACTATTAATTTGATCACAAAATGACATATATGTATCTTTAATACGTACAACGTAAGCAAAAAAAGAGTAAAATCATATGGAAAAAAAACTCTCGACTGGGGAGTAATTAAAATAATTATTCCTCCGAAAAAGGGATGAGAGAGGGCCAATTAATAAATTCAATTAATTATCGAATTCCGAGAGAGGCAAATCGAGAAACATATGGCGAAAAACCAACCGACGAAAACGTTAATTTATTAAGTCATTCAAATGAAAATTAATTCTGCCTGTTCCGTTGCGTGGCTCGTTCGCGTTGCAACGGGGTCCCGGATTTGCTCGCTCTCGGCACAAGAGCTTCTCTGTCTCGCCCGAAACATTCTTCGGAGACGCGACACAGAAATTTGACTTGTTTTATTCGCGACGTGAGTGACGCCGTATATCCGGGGCGCTCGCTCCAACACACACACACGCCCGGAGGCCAAACATTTATTTTACACTGTGTGTGCCGCGCACTCGAAGAATAAACGCCACGAAATCGTAAAGTATCCGCGCAAGAATCGAGTCCTTTTCGCTCTGAGAGCTCGAAAAAAAGAATCCAATTCGCTCGCGCTCCCCTCGGGAGATAGTTTAGAGCGTGTCCCCTTATTCGCCTCTCTTTCTCAACTATGCCGAAGATATTTTAATTGTCCCACTCGAGAGCTAACTGCCGAGTCGAAAGTCAAGCGGGCTTCGTAAAAAATAAAGATCGAAAAAAGAGCTTTTTGTCCACGAGCGTTAAATTTTTCCCACACCTTGTACGAATTTTTCAATTTAAAGCCAATAAATGACACGCACTCGAATTTCAATAATTAACATATTAAACCGTAAGGAGAGATGAAATTATAGTCATTAATATAATGGAGAGATAAAAAAATGGGAAAAAATTTGTCGGTAGCATGAAATACATATGTATATAATTTATTTTCTTTTCTCGATGAATCTCCGACGGCGCACTTGTTGCACTATATACTATGCCTGGCTAACAAAAGTGCTGAGTTTGCCGGAAAAATTCGAGCTTATTCGTGACTACCCATTTATCCAGGGCATAAATATTCTTCGATTGCTCTCGGAGTTTCTTCGGTAAAAGCAGGAGAAAATGAAGAGGAGCCCGCGAGTTTCGACACACCCTCTTACCAGTGTATTCGGGCTCGTTAACACGCCCTTTCGATAACCTTAAATCAAGTTTCTCTCTCGCGTCGGGACTGTTTTGTCGCGCATCTTTTTTAGGGCTCCCCAGGCATATTATCCTCAAAAGGGCTGCTTCGACATTATAAAATCAGCAAAGAGGAAAATAAAGGCCGCGTTCGATTAAATTTGAGAATAAATTTAACGATCACTCCATTTATTATATGATAATTATAATATTTTCATAATTGTCAAATATCTCCGTCGAGTAAATGCGTAATGTACATGGGTACGTATAGATTTGTCTGTGTAAATGAAAGTTAAGCGGAATGGTTGCAGAAGCCATGAAGAAGACGAATCGTTTCGGGATTTCCGGAACGGGGTCTGACAGTTTTCTCATTCCACGAAGCATTTGTTTCTTCTTTTCTTCCTCTTCTTCTTCTTCTTCTCTCTCTTTTTCTCTAGCTCTTCTCAACTCCCCAGAGAAATGTCACTCCCGGGATCTCAGCTGAGATTTTCTCGTATTACCGAACACGCGAGCCTTCGCCAATTTGCTCCGCATGTCGCTCTCCGCTCTCGATGGGTGACGAAAAAATTCCACAATTGAAATTTGTGTTCAGAGAATTTTTATTGTCATCATTTTTTTTTCAGAATAATGTTTTTCAGTAAAATTCACATTGTTGTACACAGAATATTTTATATGATTTAATTTGTACAATTTTATCATCGAATGTCAAATGATTTATATTGAAAACGAATTAATAAAATTGGCATTTTGTATAGTTATCAAACTGTCATGTTAAGAAATTATATGATTAATCATTTAAAAGAATATTTCTGGATATTGAAATAAAAACATGAGTAATTTCACAATTTTGTGCAACATCAAATTATTGGATCGATCTTGAGAAAAAGGATGGGGAAAGCGTAATTCTCGAATCGCGTTGTTAATGTGCAGAAAATGAATAAGAGAATAAGAACGTGATATTCAACAGGTCATACTTTTATCGATTTTCAATTTTAGGTAATTGAAATAGATGTCGAAAAAAATAGAAGTATATTTTGGGTGATGGCGCGGAGAAAAAATAAATCTGCTTGCTGCTGGAAAATATATGAGAAAGCTTTTTGCGTGGGTTATTGGTTTCATTGTTCCGCCTACTTTGCGAAATCGGATCGTTCGAGTCGTCACCGCGTGAGGAACGCGAGGTTTACCCGCGACATCACACGAAACGATAATTTGTCACGCTCTCTTTTTTATTCTGTCCTTCCCTTTCTCTCTTGTTTTTTTTCGATCGTTCTTTCCCTTTCTATCTCATTATTTGCTCCTGCGGAGCGATCTTCGGGCGAGTCTGTTTCGGGAGGCATTTGTCCCCGGCGATAAAAGCCGCTCGATGTCACCTCGGATCGTTTCTCCGCGAGACTTTTAATATCGGCCAAAGACGCCCACTAATTCGTATGCAGCTTGCGATCCTTATTCCTCTCGGTGTATAGAAAACGCTCCCTCGCTTTTTTCCCCGCATCGCCACCTTTATTCCTCTCTCTCTCTCTCTCTCTCTCTCTCTCTCTCTCTCTGCTCCGCTTTATTTTTATTTTCGGCATTCGAGGCGGGAGTGTGATAAAAGAGTCCTGAAAAAAATAAAATCCCTGTGCCGAGTTTTCACCCTTCGAAATCGAGTCTCTTCGCGATTTTCAACGACCCTCGCTTTTCTTTAATAACGGAAAGCTCTCTCGAGCTTCGACTCAAAATTTTATCATCGTCGCCTCGTTTTCTTTTTTTTTATACTCAAGATTCTTCTCTCGTCTCCCAAATTTTTGCGTTTTCATATTTGTCACGTCTCATACAAGCGGTTACCTAAAAATATCTTTCTATATTGTTTCCAAAATATTTATCCTTATCTCGACTTACAATTTTTTATCGTTCTTTTTTTTCTTCAAGAGACAAGACATTCAATTACGTAAATCCTATATATAGCTTTATTATTGTTCCCACGATTTCTGCGTCCTGATTATTTTACACGAGATCTCACGGTTAAAATCCCACTAAAAATTATATTTTATCGCTCTTCATGCTAAAATATTTATTCTGTCCTCAATTTGTCATTCTCTGTGTATCGTTTATTTTTTTTCTTTTTCATCAAAAGGGCACTTAATCGGGCGAAATTCTTTTACGAAATATTTCAGCAGTCTCATTATTTAGAGTCGTGGCTGGAAGTAGCGCGTCGTTCGGATGTCCATCGCTCGAAACCTTCTCCAATCTTTTCGTAGCGGGAGACAAAAGTCGTGGGAGGCAGAAACACGCGCCAGGTCAAAACCAGCAAGAGCGCCGAACGACGACCAAAAAATGTATACATGTCTAAAAAGGGTAAAACGAGACTGTCGACGTATAAGTGCTTGCATCGTCGCTCGCGACTATACAGACTAAAGTGTGGATTCCGCGACGCGCTGGCACGATCCTCATATATACAGTATATATGTGGGAGAGTTTCGGCTCCGCCGATAAATTCGCAGCGTGCGTCCCCAAAAACAACGATCTCTCATTTTATATCGTATACTCTTTTATTTCAATTTATTTACTTTTCAGATCCATAAAAATGAAACAAGAGAGATAGCGCGCGCATTAAAAAAAATTCGTTAGTCGCGAACGAAAGATGGAAGGAAGCGTGTCAGCGTCAAAAAATTAACGTTTCGGATGATAATTCCTATTTTATTTCGAAATTTGAGACTTACGTTGTGATTTTTCACCGAGATCCCGACATTAAACGGTTGTTGCGTGTCCGAGTGAAACTTTAACGCCTCCGGCGCGACAATAGCACGTGTGCGGTCCAAGCCTACTGCCGGGGGAAAAAAGGGAGAGAAAAAAACGAAGCGCATAAACGAGATACACGCGAAAGCGCAATCATGGCTCTAACTGGCTCTAAAGCGACAAAAAAATGTAAATTAATAAAAGCTGGGGAATGGGAAAAACGAGTGAGAGAGAGAGAGAGAGAGAATAAAAGTAGTAGTCTCGCGCGACGGTCGCACACGCGGCGCTTCCGAGCCGCGTGTAATTTATGCGCGCGTTGCCGTAGGGTTGTTTTGCCCCATAAACCAAGATAAATACTCGCACACCCCGTTATATCGCCACCCTCATGACTCGTTCACCTTTTTTAAAACCGTAAAACCTGCCACTTTTCGTCGTCATTTGACCAATCGCGATCCATATGGGGAACGCTGATCGAATGAATTTATTTTTTCACTTATTGTTTATTCCCGCCGCAGTCGCATCGTCGGCAACTTTCTCATTTACTTAATATTAAGTGTACTTAATATTAAGTCATTTACTTAAAATTTAGTATCAGAACCTGAGCTCAAGCTTGGCATATATACCAAAATAACATCATTTTATGATCCACAATCCGAATATCATTTAGCAAATTCGTCTTGGAAGGCATTTTTGGTTCATCGGGATTAAAAGGGAAAGGATAATTATTTCAAGAAAGTGATACTTAAATATAAAAATTTTTGAATCATTGCCAGAATACTTGCTACTCAACATCAACGTTACATATAGTATGAAAAAAATTAGTATACAATATTTTTGACAGAACAAGTCTACATAGTAAATTACCCTATATCAGGGCAAATCTCTGCATTTAGAAAGAAAAACAAAAAATAATTTACGAACTAATATCGGTTTTGTAAGCGATCATATACAATCATATATTCACGAAGCTTGCATATCAAAGCACTTTGTTTAATTCCCATAAACCGAAAAAATAACTATCAACCAAAATTATTGTTTAAAACATATGTTTATGAATAAAATATGAATCAACAAAATATATTTCAATTTATTATTATATATTCTTATATTTTCCTATTTACGAATGTGTTGAAAAGGAATTTTACGCGAAAAAATAACTATACAAATCACGCGATTACAACCAAAATAGCTTCTTTCTCAAATGAGCCTTAATAATTTTCTACAAGTGTAGAATGCCTGATTAAAAAAAAAGTGATTCCAATACATAATTCGAAAGAGAGCTTAAAGGATGCCTCGAATTCAAAGGTCACTCTAATTTTTCTCGGCGAAGCAAAAGAATAATCGGGCTGATGAATAAGTTATCGTTCTTAAAATTCGTTCCCCATCTCATCGCGTAACGTTGAGCGATGCTTTATTAAAAGTTGGCTCGCCGGTCTCGTTGCTTCGGAGTTTCGAGGAAATATAACACGAGGCTGCTCGAGATGCATCGGGGAAAGGGGAGGAGAGCTCGCTCCGCGGCAAAGTGCCCTCATATATTTCCAGTCGTCCAGGTGCCTCGCCGGGAATATGAGAGAGATCCGTTTGCTCCTCGTGCAGTGGCAATGAACCATCGCGCAGCCTCGCTCCTTCGCCGTTACGCTCTCATACTCCCCGTCTTATTCTTTTCTTCCTCTCTTTACACTCTGATGCTCCTTTTTCCTTTTTTATATCAATTTTTCTTTTTTTACCTGTTCGTTTTGATCGATATTTCTCTCTTTTCCCTTTATCTTCGAGAACCTCGTTTTTCTTCCGCCGACTCTTTGTTTCGTCTCACTCTCATCTCTGAAAAGTTCGCGACGTCGCGACGACTCCATATAGAGAGGCTCGCGTGGGCATCTGAAAAAGATTCGAAGCGAGATTCGGCTCGGCGCGTTTTTCTTTTATTTAATCGCCTGCTCTGTGGCCCGCAACTCGCCGCGACATTTTGGCTCGATTCCTTCTTTTTTTCTCGTTACGGTTTATTCGGGAATAAAATCAATCGTCAGTGGCCCCGCGTGGAATCGCTGTCAGCGAAATTCAAAGATAATCTCGTCTCGGTGACTAAGCGAAAGTGTGTTGGTCGCGCGCGCGGGGGGAGAGGATGAGAAACGATGACGAAAACTTAGCGAAGGATGCAGCGACAAAAAAAATGCATTTATCAGAGAAAGAGACGCGGCGAAGAAAAAGATAAAAATAAAGGGCATCAAGAGAGGCGAGCGAGCGAAAAGAGAAGCGGCGCGCCAAGGCAATAATAATGTGTTCTTGCTCGATTTGAAAACGTATAATATTTCATCACTCTCTCGGTGGCGCAACGAACAAATAAATCTGCAGACAGGAAACTTCCGCCTCTCTCCTCGCGCCTTTTTTCTCAAACAGAAGTGTCCCTCTCCCCCCCGCCCCGGCGGCGCGCGTCTCATCCTTTTCGGGAACGAAGTTTCGAGAATACAATTTTTTTCTCGCTCTCGTCTTATTCTCTCTATACAAGAGAGGAAACGAATCCATCCCGCGTGGACTTCTCGTATGAAAGTCGGAGATGAGAGTGGTCGTTCTTTCGTGAAATTGTCCAGGGCTGACGTAGGGATTTTTCCAAAGCTGCGGAGCGCCGCCAGCAGCGCCAACCTCATCAATGTAAACCGTTCACGAGGAGAAAAGCCACCGGGAGCCTTTGCTCCCTCCTCCTCCTCCTCCCCCTCCCCCCTGTACACCTATACTATTTTTCCATCATTTCAATCAACATCGATTAATCTCGATTTCCTTCTTTTCTTCTTCTTCTTCTTTCCAATACAAAAGCAGACTTCCCTCATCGTCCCTCTTTCATCTTGTATACTATATGTATCTCAATTCTTCTGCCTTTGCCAGTATTCAATATCACTTTATTATATATTACTCTATTGTATATGAATCTTTTCATCAAATCTTTACTCAAGTCTCAATCGTGCAGTTATAACTTGTATCAATCAAATTATTATTTCCAATTATATTGCATTTCTATTATTTTTACATTAATTTGAACTGTGTCTAAAAAAATTAATAGAAATTATAGTCAATAAGTTTTGATTAAATAATCATTAATATCGAACAGCTCTTAAATTGATCTTTTTTATCTAATTATCTCTCAATTATATTCTCTGTACATTCTTGCCTCATTTCTCATTCTCACATTTTTCTTTGGACCATCAATTATTTGTCTTATACGTGTTTTCGATTGACATGTCATTTAGAAAGTAATTATTTTAAAGTACCATTAATTTTGTTTTTTTAATTCTGTCTATTAAGATGCATTAATAGAAAATATAAAAGTATATTCTTTAAAAACAAAACGTAATTGAGATTTTCTTTTTTTTTTTTAATTATAAAAAATCGTTTTCCATCCAAATTCCACTTTACAATCCTGTCTATTTCTTTACCCTCGTATTCTTATTTAATATTTAATTTTATTAACAAATCTTTTACCTCAAATCGTTTGGCAAATATTGATAGATTTAACTTTTTCTTTCTCGATTTTTTAAGCAAAATGAAAAGGAAATGAGGGTAGTTTTGGACGAATGAAGCCAGGAGGAGCTAGTTTTCGTGAGGGCAGCGATCGACGGGAACAACTTCCTCGGTAGAACATGTCCGGACTGAATCCATCGGGGTGTCCGGGAGAGGGAGAGAGAGAGAGAGAGCGGGGCTCACCTTAATCCGCGCTCGTCACTCTATTCTCCATCGCTCTTCGAGACATAGATTGATCGTTCCTCCCAAGAACGAGGAAGACGTGGGGAGGGATAAAAAACGACAATCACGACCGAGAAGGACGAGTCGAATGGAGAGTTTACTTTTTTTCCAAAGCGCAATGAGAGAGATTGAAAAAAAGAAATAAAATAAAAGTGAAGATTGTAAAAAAATGGTCGGTTCCGGACAATAAATTTCGGGCCCATTATTATTATTCGAGTCCATTTTATTTTTCTCGTACCGGGCGCGAGAATAATCCGTGAAAGATTCGTAAAATCCGTGAAATTCCTGGGACCGGTGCGCGTCATCGTGAGGCGTCCGTCTGGCCGCGCTCGCGTATATTTTTGAAGGAAAAATAAATTCGAAGGCACGAAACAGGAGAGGAGGAGAGTCGCTCGGGCGAGGCGAAAGTTGCGAGAACGAACGAATTAACGCTGTCACGATGAGAGAGAAGGTGCCGGGTATGACGGGAGAGGGCGAGAAAAGAGGAGGCGAGCGCGGAGCACGCGGCTAACATCGTGTTTTATCTGGCAGCTACGTAAATTGCCCCGAGGCCTTTGAAGCGAGCGTTAATTATAACATTGACGGTAAATAACGTCGAGCTTTACCCAACATCCAGTGATAAACCGCGAAGAAGAAAAGACGACGGCTCTGTGTGCTGCACCTATACGCCCGCTCTCGACTCGGCTAAAAAGTCCCTCCCGACTCTGCCGCGACGTTTCTTTCGCTTCGGGCATAAAATAGTCTCTACTAACTAGACTCGACATTTTTTACATTTTTTCATATACTTTATTCGATAAAAAATTTACCGCTCATAACAAGAATAATCTTTATTTCACATAAGCAGAAACGTCCTAATTATTAAAGCGTTACTTTTATTTGGCGGTACACTTTGATGTACAAAAACGCGATTTCCCATCAGTTTTCAAATAAGGCTTCATTAGAATTACGTTATAGGAATAATTATAATGCTAAATCTTACAGTTTTTAGAACATAATTGAGCACGTGAATGACCAAAAGTGTTTGACCGAATGTGCGACAGAGAATTTAACAATGATTTTCTTTGAGTATAAAGATGCATTCGTTGAAAATTTTACAGAGATATACGCACATTATGAATAAAGTTATTACGAATAAAGAACTTGTCGAAAAAAAATCGTTTTGCCGATCTGTCAACGTCGCAGTATGGCAGGATGTTGTCGCGTTGACGAATAGACGCATGTACACGAAGAGTGAATTTAGTATAGAACATAAACGATAATGGCCCTGGCGATGGTTGCGAGCGTTTATCACGAGTGGGAGGAGAGAGAGTGAGAGAGAGAGCAGGGTTTGGGATGAAATCGGTGCAAATCGGGTGGAAAGCGTTCGCGTCGTCCCCCGGAGACTCGGCCGGGCTCGATCGTCTTGGAAATGTACCGTTATCGAGTATACGCGTGCTGGGGTTGAGAATTGTTTTGAGGGAGGCTAGAAGGAGAGGGATGAGGAGAAGCGCTTCCGCGAGACAAAAGGCCTTTAAGATCGTCGAGAGGAAGGAGACGAGAGGCTTGTCTGTACTCGTCTCCACTCGACTTCACTCGCTCGTACGTCGTAATACGCGTTTACCGTACACATCCCGATACCGAGAAACAATGGATCGAGCCAGGGGTGTCCCCGAGACCCTCGAGAAACCGAGAGAATAAAGAACAAGCGCGGGCAAACGGAATCGAATGAATTGATCGTGGAAGAGCGACGAGAGAGGGCAAACAAAAAACGATTGACGCATATATATACAACAGATATACATATATGTACACTCAAATACATATTGTATATATACATAATCTTGGAGGAATATTGCGGCGTAAGCGCGCACGTTCGAGATAAATGTGTGCGTATACGTATATATACTGTACAATGTATTTGTGCGTGTATAAAAAGTTGTAGAGAATTGAAGGCGAGTTATGAACGACGAAGAGTGTGAAAAAAGGGTCATATATATAAAAGGGAGAAAAAAGTCGTAACGAGGATATGGAGAAAGCGAGAAAATAAGAGACGGCGCGGTTATAGGTGTGTACGGAAAGCTCGCGGGCGTAAACGCGCGAGAAGAGGCCGCGCCGGTGTATATGGAGGAATGCCGATCAGTCAGAGAAGTCGGGTAGCCTCGAGTCCCGCGATCTCTTGACTCGTCCTATCGATCAATGTCCTGCCTAACTTGCATCGACGACACTCGATCATCAAAACGTATCCTTGCCTCCCTGCCACCGACACCCATTAGCTCTTTCTCGCGTACGAACCCACACCGATGCATCTTCCTCCACTGGGTGTCCCAATAATTATATATATTCTATACATATCGTCAGACGACTGAATTTGTATACGAATTTCTGCAGACTAGTCAAAACCCACAAGCAACTTATTAAAAACTGAAATTATTGAATTTTATTAAAATATTGAAACCACTAATTGAAAATGAAAACAGACACAATTCAAACAAACAGGAACATATACAAATTATATTTGAAATTTTACGTACATTCTAAACAGAATCATAAATAATTTTTACAAATAATTGCCGTATTAGAAAATAATTATTATCAATAATCTCGATAGTTATTTTCAAACGTCATCAATAATTCTTTTCGTTTTATCACAATAAACGATACTACTATAAATTTCGAAATGGATAATGGAGACTCCGTTTGATCGAAACACTTTTGATGAAAAATCTTCTGTTCCACATTTTTTTTTGTATTTGACCAACTGGTTATTGGAGACTAATTTTGGGACACCCTGGGTATTAAGTTACGTCTTACGATCTGCCAACGACACTTTCATGTATTCCACGTACTTGACTCCATATCTATGACGGATACATCTCGTCATCGATGCAAAGACGCTCCACATATCTTTTTGCTGTCAATAGCGTGTATTACAGTCCTTAAAACGTGTTCTTGGTTTTTTTTTACAACCATCATTTTCTCTATCCTCATTACATCCGCTGGTGGAAAGTTTTATTAACGAGCACTTTGAATAAACACGAATGGACATTCCGCAATGGAATTTGCTTATCGGAATAAAGAAAATAAAGGGGGTGTATGGGGAATTATAGCATGTTTTCTAATTTTTAAACTTGGTGTAATGCGTAAGATTTCGTTGTTTCTTTATTTCTATCTGATAAACTTTAAGCAATAATTTATCGTATTTTGTTCACTGATCCATTATTGTTCGTTAATTTAATTGAGACAAAATTCGCATGAATTTGGCTTCAATCAAACGTTTTTTTTTTCTTTCTTTTTTTAACCATCGCCTGTTCCTTCTCGGCTCTTATTCGTTTCTAGCATTTTGCATTGTTAACTTCTTTAATTTGGAAACCCGAAATGGAGCCAGACTCCGAGGCAGGGGTATATAGAGGAGAAAAAGAGGAGACGAGATAAAGAGAGAAAGTCGAGGAAAAATTAGTGGAGGTTTCCTTAGAACGCAAGACTCGTTAGTCTTCATTTGACTCTCTCGTCGCGCAGACTAATTGATCCACTTTGCCAGAGGATATAGTCGTATACACGAAAAAGAGGCTCGATGCGACAGAATCGGGGGACGCAGGAGCAAAAAAGGGAAGAGGCCTAGAAGTTAAATAGACGAGAGACGAAAAGTTAAGTATAGAGCCCAGGAAAGAGCTTCCCCGAATCCAATAAGAGTCAATGAGTCGACGAGAAAAATGTATTCTCGTTTTAGTTACGATAAATATTCATTTATTTTTCCATAGATCCGAGGACCCATTTCTCCTTCAAACAAGTCTGTGATTATCGCTATTAAAAAAAATTCGCTGAAAATGTGAAAAATCAAATTTAAGATAGGACGTATAAATATTAATAACTTTGGAGATTTTTGTCTGAAAATTTTCATCCGAAAGCTCGAGAGATTGGCGAAAAAAAAGATACAAAAGAGAGTAAAGCTTAAAAACTCCGTAATCGATCTGGCTGATGGAAGGATGTATAACGCTCTCGTTATGTGTATTCATAAATATGAGAAAACAGCAAAAAATAAATATTCATTTGTTTCGAAACGATTTCTCTTTCAGCCGAGTTGTATTTCTTACAAAACTGGCAATATTGTCTGCAACTCCGGTCGAGGAGAGATCTACAATCTCCGGTGATTGCACGCCTCTGCGATAATAAAAAAGTCTCCCTTGTCAAGTGTCTTTGGACTCGTGTTCCCGGGGGGACGCAACGAGACGAGAATGGAGTCTTGAGAAAAGAAGACGCGAAATCCGAGACTTTTAATAGCATTCTTAAACAATTGTCAGGAAGAAGCACCGAGCGAGAAGTGGATGAGAAGCAATGAGATAAAAATAAAAATATTTGTGAACTCGTACAGTTCATTTTTACCAACAATAATAATTTTTGAAGCCATGCACCAAAAAGTGCACGAAATTATTCTTCTCGTTTTCATCATTTACTTCAAGATTCATCTCGCATAAATATTCGAAACGAGAAAAGAAAGAATCATAAAATAAGAGACAAATGATGCATTTTTGGATCGCATTATTCTTGCTCTTTGTTGGGCAGGATCGAAATAAAATCAATAATATTTCTACATGTCGAGTATTATTGTATTTTGTTCTTTCATGCCGACAATGATACACGTTTTACGCCAGAGTGTGCAAAGTGCAAAAAAAGAGAGAGAGAATAGCTCAAAGAAGAGTCATGTTTTGGTGTGCGTTTGAATGAAAGAGGAGGAGGAGGAGCTGATCGGTAAGACCGAGGCATGGAGCAGCACTCGCTCGCCCGTTCCCTTTCTTTTCCGTCGTCCCGTACATGCGAACACCCTGATTACGCCATAAATCGAATCTCGGCCGACCACGGAGCTCGCGAAACCTCTCGGATTAAATGAAATTCCTATGCCATCTCGTATATCTTTCCGGTTCCCCGTGGCGGTTGTTCAACGGTAGCCCCGCCACGGCCTGCTTCGACGTGTATCGCGCACCCGTTCCTATATATACCTTTCCACTGCGGATACGTAAGAGAATACACCGCGAGCGACGATAATAACAAACGTAAATTGGAAATAATACGTACAACGCTCGAGGCCATCCAGCCCCCCTGCTTGATAAAAATCTCGAATCTTTTTCAATTTCTTTTCAGCATGAGATATCGACGACATTTTTAATCCCCGATTTATTCGAAAATGTATCAATTTGCGAAATACTATACACTCTCAGGACTCTCTATTACCAAAAAGATACAAATGGAATGGCAAAAATTGTATGGCCGTTCGTCTGTACACAACTCAGCAGACTTTCTCAATAACTGCAACATGCGAAAATATTTCTCGTACAAATTTCTCTTGCAATTTCAAGAAGAATTTTGTTAACAATCTTTTACAATTTGCCTCAGAGTTCATTTTTTTGTTATATACTCATTCCAATAATTATTAACTTTTTAAATATTCATTAAAATGATATATTTTTAAATATGTATATATATTTTTCTACTCTCAACTGCTTGAATATCTGGCTCGAGGCAAAATTATTTGCTTGAAAAATCTTTTCGCCGGTTCTTTATAATTTCACGAAGAAAAGAAAAAAAAATGACAGATCGATAGTAGTACTTTTAACACTATTTTTATTCTAATGATTAACGTAAAAAGAGTTATTCGTAGTGCGCTTGGACAATGACGCCGGAATAAGGTGCATAAAAGTTGAAGGGGTCGTTGGCGGGTGGGAGAGACGGAAGTTTTCGAATCACGGTGAGTCGTCTCGGTGCTGTTCGCGAGAACCTAAATTTCTTCGAGAGAACGTACACGAAGTTGAGGAGCGAGTCCGGTACTGCCGATAACAGCTGAAAAGACGAGGGAGATCGGAGGGAATGAGGTCCGGCCTCGACGCGTTGACGGGAGGAATCTCCGAGCGAAGGAGAGAAAAAAAAACCGAAGAAATCCCGTTCCGCCGGAGAAGCCATCAGCGCTCGACAGTCGTCCGGAAGTTTGCGAGCACCGCATCCCCGGGAAAAAGCTTCCCCGACGTAATGCCAACGCTTTTTTTTCTCTTCTCGTAAAAAAATAGACACGTGTGTATGTGTTTTTATAAAACCGACACTTTCGGGAAAAGTTTTTAACGAGTAAGTCGGACTCGACACGTTTTCCGCTCTTCCCTCTTTTCTCACCTAATCTCAGCTGTGTATTACGAAATAATATGTGAACTTTCATATCAGAAAATAAACGAAGAGAAGGAAAAAATTTGTCTGTCGTGCGAGAAAAATGAAGGGACAAAACTAGAGAAAAATAACCGGAGAACTCGTTCTCTCGCTAATAGGAGAAAAAAATAACTCGAATGAGAACAGAATAGGAAAACTAGCAAGAAAAGGATAAAAATAAAAACTGAGGAAAAAATAAAGCGACTTGTTTTTTGTATTCTTCATTGCAGTGTATTCTTTTTTTTAAGTGTACATAAACTTAAGTTTGTCTAACAGTAGAGAGAAATAATGAGAGAAGAACAGAGTGACGAAACTAGAGGCAAGTAACACAGAAGATAAATACGTCTAGTTGTTAAATATCTATAAGGATTTCTTCCCTAATGATTAGATTCATTTTTTTATTTTCTACGTTTTATAATATTTGGTAACAATTGGCAACTTGAGCATATTTTAACAATAATTTAAACATTTTTTATTGTTTAAACAATTGAATAAAAAAACTTTAGTTATTACTATCTATACAAAATAAACACTACTACGAATACATGAAAAAAAATTCACACGAATTTCATATTTATAAATGTTTGTTCATCAGTGCTAATTTCCGAATTCTGCCTTTAAGAATCAAAATATTAAACGTCAGCAACTTTGGAGTTTGATAACACTTAAACCATCCGCAGTAAGATGATTTCAAATTTAGCACAAAATTTGTTCCTATATACAGTGCGCTCTCCCAATAAGAGCCCCGGCAATAAGAGCCCTTCCCCAGTTTCTCGCTCGAGCGCTTCCCCCACTCCGACTCGAACTCCGAGCT
>JAPYYW010000350.1:0-60148 GCA_030522545.1 Cremastinae sp. A BG-2022a | reverse complement strand
AAGCATAAACGAAAATTCGTGAAAGCGTGTATTTGCATCTCTCATTTTTGGGTCTCGTCCCTTTTCCTGACGTTCAGATCCCTCGTTATTTCTCAAAAACGCGCCGAATTCCCCTCGAGCTTCCATTTACTATATACGCTACGCGTGTATACATTGCACGGTTGAGCTCGAGAGTTCCGACCGAAAGATGTTGGAAAATGTGCAGGAGAGGAAAGATACGCATATATACAAGCGCCTAACAAAACTCTCGGCCTTTGTCGAAATTCATTTTCAACCCTTTTGGAACCCTACCAAAGTTGTTCCGTACCGTTGGTCCCTTTCTCCTCGTTTATTCGTATATATTTATCTCTTTTCTTCATTTCCGAGAGGAAAATTTCTCTCTCGAGACGCGACACTCGGAAGGTGCCCTTCATCGTCCGCAGTTCCCTTATTCTTTGACTCCATTTCCAAAGAACCAAACGAGCGACCCTCCGTCAAGAAATCTCCGAATGGCTGCGACACCCCTGAATGTTCTCTCTTGCGCGTAGGCTCGTATATACATCCACGAAATTAAACAGACTGGCCTCTTTCTTTTTCTCGAAAGAAGAAAGAACGAGCCAAAATGAATCGACACGAGATTCAATTACACGAGATCAAAGGCGAAAATCCTCGTAGATTTCAATTTTACAACACACGGCGCGTATATATAGTATATATATATATTTTTTCGAAAGTTCCTCGGATTTGCCACTTCGATACAAATATGTCAATCTGTGTCTCGTCCTCCTCTCATCCGTCATGCTGTTGAATTCGCGAGGGCGTTACGGCTCGGTGATCAAAATGAAAATAAAAGGCAATCGGCGAAGTTGCGCATATCGAAAAACGTTGAAGAATGCGTCCAGATACGATGCCAAGTTAGACGGAAAACAAGAGTACTGCTCTGCGTGAGAGTGACCATCAGGAGGGAGAGCGACCTTCGTCAGAGAAGTTGGTGGCATTAACGAAACGAATTTGGCCGGAGAACAAAAGAGAGAGAGAGAGAGAGGATTTGTGCGAGATCTAATTTGAGGTTCGGTCCCTCCGTCTTTATTCCGATCATCGCGATACAAAATTGCGTGTCCAAGGACACACGTGGGTTCTCGTTTGCCACTGGCAGTAAGTAGAATCCCTTGACCGATGTATAGAAAAAAGGAATGAAGGAAAAAAAAGGTATTACGCGTGAGAGACAAATTGTTGGCTCGTTGGCCACGGATCAGCGGCGAAGCTCTGGCGGTACCCAATCGAATTAATTGGAGGGACCGAGGTATACGGATACGCGGGGACGGTGTGTATAATCGCGCAAGCAAATATGGCTGCTCTCGTTGTAAGAGAGGCAACACGCGGGAGAGAAAAACGAGTGAACGTTTCTGAAAACTTGATTTTTCTCTTTCTCGGCGTTCGCCCCTGTACACATTTTTTTTTTCGCCAACATTAATTCTCCGAACTCCAGTTTCATTATTCTTACGCGTTGTCGGCGGCGAAGCGTTCGCAGAGGCGATTCATCATGCCCGGAGATAACGGAAAAGGTCGGACAAAGGAATCTCCCTGAGAAATTGAGAAATGAGGAAAGAACGCGTTGGACACGGAGATTGGACGGTATTTGGGGGGCGAGCAGCGAGAAGAATAATAATAAGGGACAAAAATTGAAGGTGAGGATGGCATGCGGCGGGGAGATGAGTATAGTTGGCAAGAAAAATGACGCGGTCGCCGGGACATCGCTCGAAAATTGGCGAGAGACTCTCGTGCGTGCGTGTGGGGGTGCCGGGCAAAGACGAGGAAATCCGCCTATGAGGGAGCCGCGACTCTATAGTCTAATGTTCATCTACAATTCGAGCTTAATACGGGTGAGCTTTTTCGTCCTCTGGGAGGGTAAGTTTCGAAGGGTGCCTGCCGGCTGGAGGGTGGAAAGGAGAGAAATGAGGGCTTCGAGGGTAAAAAGAGAAGCCGCGGGTGATATATAGCGAAAGAAAAGAGTGAACGGCGTATAGTAAAGAAGATAGAGGTAGAGGGAGAGAGAGAGAGAGAGAGAGAGACGCTGACGGTTGTTGCGAAGGGGTTCTCCCGCGAGCTCTCGAAAATTCCGAGTTCCTCGTTCAACACGGATGGGCGCTGGCACTCTCAAATAACACACGCACGCGGGAGTCTCGTGCACATCACTCTCTCTTCCCGCGGGCTCTCTTTCTCCCTCTTTCGTCGGATCCCCTCAACCAGAGCCTCATTTCTCACGCTCGTCGTCTCTCTCTAGCTCCTTCATCCCTTATCGCCTCGGCGGCGGTCTCGCTCGCGCACACCGTCCACGGATCCCTCTCGGGGCGTGTGTTTTTCCCGGCTTACAAAATGGCCGCCGCCCCACTACGCGGGGCAAAAAGCCTGCGGTAGAGCGAGAGAAAGAGATGAGGCGCGCGCGAGGGAGTTAGCGAAAGAGTAGTGAGAGCTCGCGACTCGGGGGAAGCATCGCAGGAGCGAGCGAGACAGCCCGATCGCTCGTGTTGATAACGCCGCTTTCCATCCCGCTTTCTCTCCCGTCCGAAACGGCTCTCGGCGGAGCAGCAGCGCAGCTCGGGCGCCGCGTGTATAGGAAGAGATGCCCGAAATTTTCTCCATCTCGCTCTCTTTAAACCCCAATTCGTTGATGGTAGTTCGGCTATACGCGCACACACACACATACGAGCCGAATGTACGCAATAAGTGTATATAGATAGTAAAAGAGGGCAGCAGTTTTCCACCCCTATCTTCCCGCCATCCCGTTCCCCGTCTCCTCTGCTCCTTCGTTTTATCCCTTCTTTCCGCGATGAGCGTTGCATACATACATAGCGATTTTTGGAGAGCGCCAGGGCGAGCCTCCCACCTCTTGGCAAACGCAGGGCCGGCGGAGCTCTTTTCACCCCGGCACGGCAGATCGCGCGAGAGCAGCCCCTAGTTTTCGCAGTTTCTCCTTCTATCCTCCCTCCTCGAGGTATACGCGTACACCCCGTGTGCTTTCGCCGTATCTCTCGTTTTTCGGCCACCGGCCCGTCCCTTCCCCACCCTATCCTCTCTCCTTGCCGCTCTCCTATATATCCCGGCCTCGAACCGTGCAACCATCTCGCCGTAAGCCAGCAGAGAGTCTAACACATTAGCCAACCTCTGCTGCTCCAACCCTTTCGGCAACGCGCTGCTACTCCCCCTATCCCTCGTCACGTTCTGTACCCCGAGAGCGGTTCACACTCTCCGGTTTCTCTCTCTCTCTCTCTTTCTCTCTCTCTCTCTCGCCTCCGTGTACCGCGCACACGAGCGCATTTTCGCATAATAATTTATATTATAGCGCCTGGTGAGAGACACAAGGGCGCCGAGGATAAAAGTTCGCAGTCCCTGGTGCCGGCTTGCCTTGCCGCTTTAACCCTCGACAGTCAATATGTCCGTTTCCATACGTGTATATATAATGCAATGCAAATACATAGAGCTTCCTCTCGTTGCTCTCTAACGGAGCTTTTCTCCACGCACCGTGTTATATGTGTATCATCTGGAGCGAGCTGCGAAACGCGCTCTGGAACACGGCACAGCGTAAAATCCCTCGTGCCAACCCCCCCGGACTTTCTGCTGTTCCGTTCACTCTCTCTCTCTCTCTCTCTCTCTCGCTTTTTCTCCCTTTTCTCCTCCTTCTTCTCTCGCATACACTCTTCTTATTGGTGTGCTCGCTCGGTGTACCTCTCCATATCCTTCCTTCTCTATCCTTTCTCTGTCCTTCTCTTCATATTCGCGAATATTGTTACGCGAAAACGGGAATGAAATTTATAACTAATTACGGGAAAAGTTTAGATGACCGTCGGGGGCTCTCGTTCTCTTCGCGCTGAACGTAAAACGCTCGGTTTTACATACTATACATATATATATATATACACGAATATTTACCATGTACGCGTGCATTAAGTATCGTACCCCCGGGTGTTGAGACGACCTCGTGCTTTGCTGATTTTAACTCTGTTCCGGTGAGAAAAAAAAAAGATCGGTTTAATATTCCTCTGTCGCTCCAACCGTGAACTCGAATTTTCATATTTCGCACATAAGAGACAACAGCTCAACAACAATATCGAATAAAGTTTTTATTTCGAAATTGAAACATTCGGTTCTCTTATCACGAGCCGCGCATGCAGCGTTGATCGTTAAAAAATTATTCTCTCTTCATAATTAAAAATGCAGAATAACGGTCTGTAATTTAAATATTTGTTTTTGTTGCTGTATAATCTTGTTGCACACACGTGTATATGCGTATTCGGTTAGAAGAGAAATTATTCAAGAGCGAAAGAGTAGCGAACGAGCGAAGGAGGCATCGATATTTTATATTTTATTTAAATAGGAACAAAAAAAAATATATTTAAAAATGAAATACTTTTGGCTTAACGATGAATAAAAAAATATTTTGTATAAGGCTGCGTGTGGGTTTCATTATTTTCGTAAATGGCGACAATAGGGTTGCCTCTTCGGGCTCACCGGAGGATTTGAGCCCCAAAAGCCGCGATCACAGACCGTCAGACCACATACGCGAGAAAATTCTAAGGGATTAAGTATTAGCGACGTAAACCTTCGGGAAGCAAGCGAATAAATTGGAGTTCGCGTACTTGGAATGAGGAGAGAGGGCGAGCGGGAGAAAAGAAACACACTCGCCGCAATGAAATTTACAGATGGAACAGCCTCGCCGACTCCCCGTCTATTGCTCTCGCTCTCTCGCAAGACTTTAACGAGATTTCCAAACGTAATTTTGTGTACGCTGAACCGATGGTAAAAGTTTTAGGATGTATAGCGAACGATATACGTATTTATATTGCGTATTTCTAAACTGGTAGGAAATACGAACGTGTTGGCGATGAAATACGAATTGCATTTCCTCCTCGAAAATACTCCCTCAACGTCCAAGCCGTTTAATTGCTGATGAATTTTCGTGAATAAAATATTCAGCACGTCTCAAAATATCGACAATAATATCTATGAGCTGAAAATTAATAACGATAATAATTATAAAATAATAATAAATCATATATGTAATAAGCTGTAAAACAATGTTTGGTACGAATTTTCAAAGTTTTTGATAAAAGAGTGAAGGTTATCGATCGATACGGCGAATGCCTGACCGAATACGGGCTTTTACTACTAAATTATATTTTATCGAATACCGCCTCTAAATTCTTTTTCAAAAGCGTATTATATACAGTCGGTGAACACGGAGTCTATGCGAAATTTTTTAAAGATATTATCAGGTTTATTTCGCAGATTATTGGGTACAATGAGAAACCTTGGTCTAACTTTTTATTTATCTTCGTCTTGTAATTCTTCATCCATGGAATTTCTCTGTCGCACGTTATTTCTACTTTTTTTATCCCCCTTTTTCGAACTCCCTCTCCGCATTAATCATTTTTTTTTCTTAGCTAAATGAGTTCTCCCACTTTTCTCTTTCCCGAGTTTACCCCATTGACAATTTTTTTTCTCTCGGTCGCGTACTTGGAGTTTTCTCCGTCGCGAAGCCGTGATCGTTCGAACCTCTCGCTCGCTCCATTTAATTTTTATTCTCCCGCAAGCGGCGTTTTAAAAATTATCCCCATTCCGCGCGTCTACGCCGAAGAGGAAGAAAAAAAGGGAACGACCCCTTTCGTTCTTTTCCGACGTTGGCGGTTCTCCTGCGAGCTCCATCTCTGGAAAAGCGATCCATACAACCGAAAAGAGAGAGAGAGAAAGGGAGAAAGAGTGGGAGCTTCGAAGAGGGGATGCGAGAGCCCCTCTACCGGGAGTTTCGGGAATGTAGCAAAAAAAATGGAGTATAAAAACCTGGCTGGAGGGAAAACGGATGGGAAAACAGAGAGAGAGAGAGAGAGTTTCGCGTAGCGACGAAGCACTTTCGGGGGGGTTGAAAAACTCACATGGTGGGAGTTCAGCCACCGAAAACCGTTTCCCCTCTGGGCGTACTCTTATCGCTTTTCCATGCTCGACGTTACGCTTCTTTTTTCGCTTTTCTACTCTGCTTCCACCTCTTCCGACCCGCACCACTTTCTCCTTGTCTTCGGGGCTTATGTTTGTTTTGCCGTTTTTCTTTTCTTTTTTTTTCAAAACTAGGATCGAAACAACGTGATGTATCGCATGTGCTTTTTACCGGCATGTTTGGCTTCGTTTTTCCCGCCGAATTTTCATATACGGACAAGATATAGCATCTATTTCACTTTTTCATCCGTATCTCTTTGTTATTTCCCATATATGACATTTCTTGATTTCTTCCACTCTCTGATTTTATTTACTTCAGGGACTTGTCCTTTTTTTCGAATAAAGTGGCTAACTTTGTTATATTTTTTTTTTATTTTCATCATTATTTTATACGAAATATGTATTATTTGAGTATTTTATTTTAAATTATATCACATTCGTGAAAAAAGACGAAACAACATAAAAATTATCTGCCTACTCGTTGCGATCTCTGGTCTCGTTAAAAGTTCATCCTTTTTTTTCATTTTCTCCATTTTCAAACGTTTTTACGATTCTGATGAATAGTCATTGAGTGTAGATAGCCAGTCATATCAATTGCAACGGGAGTGCAACGCTTGCTCTCTTTCTCTGGCATCGACGAACGAGAAATTTCCATTAGGCTCGCGACACTCGTTCCCTGCGACAGCGGAAGTTTTTCCTTCGAAATCGTCAACGAGGCAGAAAGAGAGATCCGCGCCGGCGATGAAGAGGACGAGAGAGAAAGATAGAGGTATTTTTTTAGAGCGGGTTTTTTAGCTATAAAATTGTGCGTGAAAAATACGACTTTTTCTACGAGCTTGAAATATTAAAAAAAAACGTGAAATAAAGGCTCTTTGTGTGCTGAAAAATGGGCACATGTTTAACAATTATTTACAAACAGACGGAATAGATTTTCTTTTTGCAAAAGTAAAAAAACTAATTTAGTTAGCACACAATAATATGATATGTTCTTTTCTTGTTGGAACGAACGTTGAACATTCACGGTATTAAACGTGACATTATTTCCTCAACGAGTATTACTCGGCTAGAGTGAATTTTCTGTGTTCTCAATTTCCTATTTGTTCGATATCTTCAATGTCAATATATGCGACTGATGTTCCATCGACTTCGGGACGAACGAATTAAGATTCTGTTATACTAGTTGAAATACCAAGGACATTAGATGGAAATGAAATAAATGAGAAAATTAGGTCTCTCGGATGAACATCAATTCTTTGACGCTATCTTGCGAGATTTTTAGAAAAATCGTCACAAGGGTTTGCTCTTTCATTAAAGTATAGTTGCCTCTAATTATCAGGATTTATATTAAACAGTCGTTGTATAATACTTGATACATTAGCAGCAACATACATATATCCCTGCCAATTTTTATAAAAATTCATCGCTCTAAATTTGAAATACATAGAATAAAAGCAAGATTGCTTATTTGACATGCAATTTCTATGTCAATATAAATTTTTAAAAACTCACATTTTGCGCAACTACGCCGATCTGATTCTTAAAATTGTTTCAAAGAAGTAGAACTATATACCGATATGCTTTGAATATTTGAAAAAGAAATAAAGAATTTTAATAAAATTAACAATTTCGAAAAATATATCACATTTTTGAGCCTTTTCGTTTAAATATATATTTTTGGAATTGTACATATGTACCAAGTAAGCTTGAGGAAATAACCGAAGGAATTTTCGCTGCGTGTAAAAAGAAAAGAAATTTGTGTATAATGTTTTTCGTGGAAGATCCACACACCGACGAATTCTCGACGAAATAAATTTATAACCTCGGATTAATCTCTTTTAGTTGGGAATTAGGGATAAGCCTGACTTTGCCGAATATAACTTGTCGTCCCGTCGTCTTTCGGTAGCCGCAAGCCTCCAAGACAATCCGAGCATTAATTATCCTCTTTCTGAATCACCGTAAATTCGGTCCGAGTGTCTCTCCCCCGGAGTGCTGGTCGAGATATATGTAGTATATATTTTCCGAATGGTACGGAGAAGGTGAAAAAGGGAGTGGAAGAGGGCAGCGGAGGAAGAAAATAAAATGGTGAAAAAGTTGAACCCTCGTGGCTTTCGCGCGCGTCACAATTTCCTACTTTATCCCTCGTTTCTTCTCCTTCGTCGTTGGCCGCTCCCTTTTTTTCTGTTTTTTTTTCCGCTCCCTCATTCTCAAGCTATCCCCTTCATAAAGGGTATATTTAAGGTCCCAGACAGGCGACGCATATCCCCGGTGGATAATTTCGGGCGAGGTAATGAGTGAGAGAGATCGCCCGATGCGTGCCAAAGATCGGGAGATGAAGGAAGAAAATCAGGACCGGGGAACGAAGCGCAGGGAGAGAAAGGGCGCCGGTCCTCATCGTCGAGAGGGGTCGTCGCTTTTCCCGACGATGGCTGCTCTCGTTCGGAGCTCTTTCTCTCTCGGCACCGGGGGGTGGCAGCGCGAGGGGGAGCAGTCGGCGGCGGGCACCAACCCCGGTGTACGCGAGCCTCGTCGCCGTCGACGTAGCCGCCGACGCTGATGCCGCCGCGACGACGATTGGAAGGGGAGCTCGGGAGAAACGTCCTCTCGGCCGTTTCGTTATCCCCACTCCTCGCCTGGCATCCAAGCCTCCCCCGCTCGCCCCCGTTATTCTCTCGACGTTGCGTGCCCGCCAATCCGCGGACGTACTTTTTGCCGCCCTCCTCCCCCGCCCCCTGACATCCTCGGGCGTTCAGCCGCGCGCCGAGAGCTTCTCTTCTCGCTCGACGAATTTTTTTTTCCCTGCCGAGGTAGGTCGCTGTAAGGGTCGCTCTACCTATTGTTCCCTCCCTGGCCCCGCCGGGGTAAGGGACGCGAGTTACGCTCCTCTCGTTTCAGCACCTCTTTTCCTCTCTCTCTCTCTCTCTCTCCCTCCTCGCGGTTCTCTACTCTATCTCTTCGGTGTATATGTGCGCGTGAACACCCTCCTCGCCGCGCGAGTGAGAGGAGAAAAAATTCTGACGTGCGCAGTAGACAAACTTTTGCGCGGATGACGGCACCGAGTGGCCAAGCGTTAGGGATCAATTTCGGGATAACATACCCCTTATACTTTCTAGGCTTCTCCTCCTCCCCCCTCCCGTATATTTGTATGTCGCCCGCTCTTTTTGCTTCTTTTCCGTGTCTTTTTGTAGCTGCCGATCCCGCGATGCTCTCCTAATGCCAATATCGGTGAGAGTCAGCCTCGAGATCGACGTTCCCGCGTAAACCGCTACCGGCTACAATAATAATACCTTTCACTTTTTATTCCTGATTTTCTTTTCAGTTTCCAATATCTGTACAATAACACGTGCGCAACATTCCACGTGTTTTCCCTCCCAAAAAACAATCCTTGGCGTTTCGAGCAACGAACTTCTTTCGCAGAAAACCGAGAATGCGAAAGTACTCTTTTTTTTTCGCTTCACGAATATTTCTTTTCTCGAGGATATTTATTGAATTCATCATTCGATACTTTTTCTTTTAGCTATTTATATATATATGTACAACAGTGTATGTCGGGTGCATCGACCCCTCGAGCGATTGAATTATATGCTCGACGCGAAAATCGATGATCCCGAAACACGGTTACGAGCCTTGAACCAGTCTGCCTTTCACTTGGTCGCTTTCTGTCGATTCTTTTATACATCGCACTGTCTCCTCGAGTAGACAGTCAATGTCATAGTTCGAAATAATAAAAACAAAAACGAAAAAAAAAATTGTGTTTGCATATTAATAATGAATTCATAGACTCCGGGGAATAAAAAAATATACGTTCAATCACGCAGAGAGAAAAAAAGACGCTCGTTGCTATATGCATGCCGAACATTATTGGATTATTTCAGAATCCAATAATGAATGAAATAAATGTATAAGTTTCCGAGTTCTCTCTTGAGTCTGAATAAATTTCAGAATAACGTTCGTTTTCGTGTTTTAATTGCGGGGACGTCGGTCGAAAAAGCGATGAAATACGCGCGTGAGTAAATCCGCACGGTATATGTATATAGTTACGCACAAAAAGACTCTCTGGAAGCAGGCTTTTATAACAAAAGTTGAAAATGACGGTGGCTGGTTTAAAAGTGAAAATTTTTGGAGTCTATGCAGCGTGGGGGTATTAGCGGAGAGTTTCGTTATTAGCCGGTTGGTCGAGGCTGCTCTGGCCGAAATATTCCTCGAGCGCGGCGACGGTGGAGCAGAGAGTCTCCTCCGCGCGCGTGAGCTTATTTCTCCCTTAAAACGGTAAAATCTCTTCCTCTCTCTCTCTCTCTCTGTCTCTCTTTTCGGTTTCCGGGTGGCTCCTAGTCTACTATACTATTTCTTCGTCCTCTCGGTTGGCTGCAACGAGAACGTTGGATTGTACGAACGAGCCGGTATAGCCCGACGGTGGTGGTAATGTCGAGTCGTTGTCGTTTCTCTCTCTCTCTCTCTCGTACGAAGAATCTCCCCGGACGCGTTCTCTCCTCTGGCAACGGCCCTCGGTTGGCTATATATCGTGCTCCGGCGCGTTCTCTCTGCATGCTTTCTCCCGGTGTTGCTACTGCGTGCTTTCGCGAAAATCCTCGCGATAAATTATGCCGGGCGCGCTCGCTCTCGAGCACGAATAAGAGGAGGGTTGGGAATAAACGAGCCACCCGCGCCGCCGCTCGCTCTCCGTCGGGGCCACCTAGCGATGACCACCCTCTATATCCGCTGCTCAAGCCGCTTCTCCGCCGCGTCCGGCAATTCCTCTCTTCTTCGCTCGCCGCCGCCGCCGCCGCCTCCCTGCGAACCTGGCCCTTACACTCGCTCCCCGGGTCGTAGAGCAAACTTTCTCTCTCCCTTTCTCTCTGTATACCTTCCCGGCGCACACGTCTTCCTCTCTCTTTCATTTCTACCCCCAGAGAATCCCTCGTCGTTCGGAGCTTTCTCTTGAACTCCCTCTCTTTCTTTCTCTCTCTCTCTCTCCCTCAATCTCGCTCTGCCTCCGCTTATTTCTCTCCTCGCTTGGCGAACACCCTCCGACCGCCGGAGCTGACAACGCAGCGTTGCCGTTTCCAAAGGAGCGAGACACCCGGCGCGGAGACGCGAATCGCGTGCGGCTTTTAAAATTATAATGCTACGCGTAATTTTGATATTTCATTCCCGACTAACTTTCCAGAAACTCCGAAGCGACTGTACGGTGCAGGGTCCTTGCAGCCCCCAGCCACTTCCGGTTTAAATCAAAATCAGAGGATACCCGGGATCGGGATGAAGTATATATATAAAAACACACGGGGCATATACATATATACGAAAATAACTGTACGCTTTTGATAATATAATAAAACACATGCGCCGCCCGCTCTACTAGAGACTCCAGCATCGATAGTTGAACCATTGTGCTCTCGTCACGCTACTTTCATATCCGGAGCAGCACCTGGTTATCAACCCGCTCAAAAGCATTCCACTTTTTCTCTTATAATGAGGAGTAACTTCATTCAATTTAATGTAAAACTTTTAGAATGTAAAATACCAAGCAGCTATAGCTATATGAAATAAAGCTCAAAGTACATTGTTTACAAAAATAATGTATAGAATCCTTATTTTCTATTAATTACGAAAATTTTATAATGTTTTGCACTGTAAAAAATGTGATTTTAAATATGTGTTAATTTAACACCAATCTTGATCTATATAGCTCCCACCGTTTGGTGTAGAATGGCATGATATTAATAGATGTGGTTTTCAGTGTAAATAATTAACGTCGCATTATAAACATCATTTAGTGCGCAAAATTAATGAAATAACACTATTCTTATTGCTAACACCATTCGGTATACGAATAAAAAAGAGATACAGATTAAGCACCTCAATGATATGTATAAAGAATATTTTTGAATAATGTTTGAAGAATATTTTTGAATAAAGTTCTAATTTGTTTGTATAAGGTTCGTGTACATTATATGCAACTTTGTTCGTGAAAAATTCCATGTTAACAAGTTCGTAAATTATTTTTTATTTTTCTCTGTCTGAATACAAAGATTTATCATGATGTAGAGTCATTTACTATGTAGATTTGTTCTTTTAAAAAAATTATTCGTATAATAATTTTTTTATAATACATGTAACGTTGATGCACAGTGTTCTGGCAATGTTTCAAAAATTTGTGCATTTAAGTATCAGTACCGTGAAATAATAATTATGCTTCCCCTCAAACCTGATTAACGAAAAGATGTATTAGATGACCGATTTGCTAAATTATATTCAGATAATGAGTCATAAAATGATATTTTGGTATGCTAAGCTTCAGCTCAGGTACCTGATACTATACGTTTTTCGCGTTCATTCTCGTCCGTTTATTGCCTCTTAATAGAGTGAACAGCCAGAAACGTAAACAATAAAGTTTTATTGCTGAACAGGTATGGGCGAAGCTCGAAACTTTTCTGAAAAATGAAAATTTTTCAACAGGTGTGATGCTTATTTTATCGATGGTGCAATAAACATCATGCATTGAAAAATTTTCATTTCTCATCAGGAAAGGATCGAACTCTGCTCATCGATCCCTATTGCTGAAAACATCGATTTTTAACTCCGTGAAATCAGCAATAATAAGTAATACCGCTCAACATCTTTTACCAAACACACCGGTATTATTATTTAACACCATTTCCTTTTACCACTCACACAATTTGATTATAACATTGCGAAATTTTTTACAGTGTATAACTGGTATGTGATATATGTTTTAGAGAATTCTGTTGAATGGTTCGAGACAACATTTTTTTTTCATTATTCAGTAATGCTTTAGTGTGCATAGGGTAATAAAATCATAACAGTTGGAAAAGATGTGCCACGAACGATGTTCACGAAACGAAGTGCACGCTCTGCATTGCAGAGGGATGACTCGTATCTATCGGTAAATTGAAGAGTCGTCGTTCGTATACGCTCATTCGTGACCGATGACACGGTTTTTCATTTCATTTTCTTTATTTTTTATAGCTCAATATTTGTCAGTTTGAAATAAAATGAATGTCGTGTAAATACAGTGATGAAATGAATAGTTAATATCATTTTATTATTGTTATCAATTTTTTATATGGTCTTTCAGTGAGGATAGTATTGTCTTTGATGCATTTTTGTGGTTAACTCTGAATTACCAAGGATACTTTTTTTTTACAATGGATTTCAATTTTAAGAGGCGAGCCAGTTTTTACTGAGAAATAAATAATGCAAGCGTCATTGTAATAAGTGTGCAGACTCTGGGAGGGATTCGGTTATTCTGCCGAAGCTCTGTCTCGACTGCTGTACAACCCTTTGGTTCTCGTCTGCGGCGGAAACAATGGCGCCAGGTTGGCGTTAACTCTGTATGGCTTTCTACTATGCACAACAACAAGAAAACCCGTGCACTCGAATACCTAGGGGCTTTGTGGCCGGAAATCGTATGAGCTTTTGTACCCTTTGTACTTTTTATTTTATTTTATTTTTTTGCCCGTTGCATCGCCATTGATTTCTTTTACGTTCTCGATCTCTTTGTTACTCCCTATATATAGTTTGTTAAATAAAAATAATGATCAAATTTATGAAATTAATAAAATGCCTGTGTAGCAGAATAATTTTTTTATGAGATGGTTTATTTTTATTAGAAATTTTGTCGCTTGTAATAACAATGAGTGAAATTGGAGGCTAAATTAACGGAGTACAATAAGGGAGAAAAGTTCGTCTGGGAGTAAAGAAAAAAAGCTTCGGTTCACCTGGCTCGTTCCCGATCGAAAAAAAATAGGCAACCTTCTTTCATTTTCTTTGCCTATGTTATATGCCCCGTGTTTTTTTTCTCCTTTTTTCATTAACAAACTGTTTAACATTCTCGAGCAGTTATATTTAAACAGCACTCATTGCCACCCTCTACCGTGGAGCTTTTCGGGGTTGATTGTGGGTGGCTGTGGAATGAGGAGGAGGAAAAGGATGAAAGAGGGGGTTAGTTCGCTGTCCACCTATCGACCCTCTCTTCTCTCTGGGTGCCCAGCAGCCCCCGGGTCATCCTGTACATTATCTAACTCTCTCTTTCTCCCTTTACTTCCATTCTAGCTCTTTCTCTCATTTCGTCCGGTTTATCGTCATTCTCTCTTGCGCTCAGCTTCGCTCGCTCGCTGTACAACCAAAATGCAAAGGGAAGGAGAGAAACTGAAACAAAAAAAAAACAGGGAAAAAATTAAAACGAAGACATACACAGACACATGCTAATTTCAACGAGCATTTGGTGCAGCTGTGCGCCACCCTTCGTGTTCTCGTCGCTCCTTCGTTCTCTCTCTCTCTCTCTCTCTTCCAGTTTTTCACTCCCAAGCTCTCCCATTTCTTGCTGTATGTACAGCGGAGGACTCGTCGTTGCTAAATATCTACCAAATGCTCGTCGATTTCGAAAATAAAAAAAAAACGAACTTCTGAAACTATTAGACGTACATGATTAAATTTATATCGATGATCCGAATGTTCGCTTTGGTTGAAATGTTCATTCTCGAAACTTTTTCCATCTTTCAGGCGAATTTTTAGTCAGGTCAAATGTTTATCGAGAAAGGTTCGGCCGCATGAGAAAACCGTCGGCCGCAAGACATTAACGAAATTTTCACTCGCTTTTCGTGTACACGCTTCCGCTCGCAAAGCCGTGGGAATATTACACCGGAATATAAATGCGAATATTCATGTGCGCGCTTTTATATTTGTCCTCTATAAATATACATTTATACTGAATATTTATAGGGACGTATTTCATCAGTCCCTTGAAAATTTACTTCAAAGCTACGATTACAACAACATTTGCAATGTAATTCTGGAAAAATAATTCATGCAAACGCAATCGTTTAAGCTCTTTCGAGAATATCATTAAGTGCATGTCGTTTCGCTTTAAAAGGAAATCGGCTGAAACATGAGTGAAGAAAGAAAGCGGGCAAAGAATGGGATTAAGCTTGACAATAAATGGCACGCATTGAAAGAATATAGAGTGGAAGAGATGGAACTAAACGTGCTGGTGAAGAGAGACGATGATGAAATTGAAAAGAGTCGAGGAAAAAAAAAGTAAATTTGGTAACAAGCGGGCGTCTCAGACAGCGGAACGCTTCAGATTCGGACAGGTATGTCTTGTGACCGATCAAAGACTAATTTGATCGCGGGCCCATACGCATTTGCACACATGCATGCAAATCGATAACCATAATGGACAAAAGTGTAACTCTTGACAGGATGAAGCTTCATATCGTGATGAAAATATCCGATCACGATTCTTCATTCTTGCGCGCACACGCATCAGCCGAGCTCAATTGTATTAATATTTCTCGGTGTGGAGCGAGAAAGTGTCGAGATCGCGGCGATCGAATATCGAACCAAGTTTGGTAGACGAGTCTCAAGTGACGTATATATTGGATTTAGGCAGTGAGAGAGGGAGGGAGGAATAAGAGAGAGAGAGAGAGGGAGTTTCGGTATAACTGCAGTGAAGTTTCCGTCGGGCGAGTATTGGACGGTATATAAAAGGTAGAATAAGGCACGAGAAAAATGGAGGAGGGACAGAGAGTAGTTTTGGTGTGAGGAAAAAGGGAAAAACGCGATATCTGCCGGACGATCGGACGCGAGGGGGTTTGATGATTCAAGAGGGATGGGGAGGGTGTACAGTTTACCTATAACCCATAAATCGACCCCACTTTTCTATTAAGAGACGCACGATTGACTTGCGTTGTTCGCTTTCCTTCACTCTCCCTCCGATCGGTGTCCTGCTTCCCCTCTCTTTTTACCCCGCCCTTTTCCATCCCCGTATATACTCGCTCTATCCGCATTTTTCTCGTTTTTCTGTTTTCCCTCCAGCTTTTTCTACCTCTTTCTTCTATTTTTTGCCCCTTCCACTTCGGCCCAATTTTTTTTTCCATTCCCCGACACTTCGGATACTTCGCCCGGCGGGGAGGGCCGCATTGACGAGGCAAAACTCGCTCTGCTGCTGCGCGCTGGAAAATTTTTTCTTCCTCTTTCTCTCTCTCTCTCCCTTATTCCATTTTTATCTCTCGCCTATGGCCAGCTTCGCTAAAACGCGCGATGTTTTTTCACGGAGAGCGCCAAAATACGGACAGGTGCGTACCTAGCGAAAAAAGGGCCCACAGAGTTCCATTTAAAATTGAAGAACGGGAATAAACGTTAATCCCGTGCTTATGTTCTCGCAAGTTAAAAAAATTAATCAGCGTGTTTCTGGTAGACAGACTGGTTATACAGAATACATTAATTCATGCAACATATAAATCAATGTATATATTTATTTATAATGAGTCGAATTTAATATTTACTTTTATGAAAATTGAGAGACGAAATTATTGAATGAATAATTTTGATGAATGACAAAATTTTATTCGGATATATGCTGGCTGTAAGCGGTGGTAATGAGAATCGAGGATGAGTTATAAACAAGATATCTTGATTTCGAATCCCAAATTTTGAAATGAAAAAAAAAAAAATAGAAAAGTAAAACAGACGAGATGAGTGTCTGCTGGCATAGAAATAAAAATAAAAAAAGAAATGAAAATGTTCATAGGCGGAATTGACGAAACGACGGTTGCTTTATATGTGTAGTTAAGCTCGGGGTTTTGTGCGCGACGAGTCGAGATTCTAGATGAAAGCTGAAAATATCTACGGCTCGGTGCGAATACAAACGATCGTGACTCTCTCGCTCTCGTTATTACCGAAAATCCGTGGCGTAAGCGCGAGATCGCGCGTACATTGTTTGCCGGAACATTTCGAATGTCATTAATGATTGATTCGTTGGCTCCGGGACACGACGTATCTACAGCTTGTTGCCTATTACTGTCCGGATGCATCAATATTTAAAGGAAGCCCGCCGATGTTGTGTCGGGTTTCATGCTTGTCCCGCCGACGATGCTGGATCCGCCTAGCGAATTATCCTTGTCCTACGTACGAAAATAATATACACGGCTGGAATATTTTTTCTCTATTTTCTATCCTTCCCCTTTTTACCTGGCATCGCACCCTTGAAGATGAAACTTTCCATACGAAAAAGATAACCGGAGTGTACTAATGAGCTGGAATATTTTTTCGCCATTTTCTATCCCTCTCCTTTTTATCCGGCATCGCACTCTTGAAGATAAAACTTTCCATACGAAAAAGATAACTGGAATTTACTGATGAGCTGAAATATCTTTTCAGCGCTTCCGGCAACATTTTTATTCCTATCAACGACAAATAAATTAATATCGGATCATTTAAAAAATGTCCTCTCTCGGCGCGCACAGAATTTAGCAAGGATTCTCTGACACGGTGGCGTTGAACTCCCGCTCGGATCGATTCGCGGAAAGTGCAAAACCTTCGCCCTTTCTACACGTTCCGTTGGCTCTTCATTCGTGGAATATTAAAAAAAAATGAAGTCGAAACAAAAGTTAATCAAAACGAAACAGTATATATTATGTGCGATCCTTGCGAATGAGTTAATTGAGACGGATATGAAGCAACGCAATATACTAGTAAGTTTGAGAGAAATATTAACTATTCCGAAAGTTGGAATATTTATTGACGGAAATCATTTTGTTGCATGCATTTCCAATGCTTTATTGTCAAAGCATTGAAAATAATCATGTTTTTGTGATTATACGAACAGGATTTTACAATTTCATCAAAAAATTAAATATTCCATTAAAAAATTATGTACACGATCTATTTTTTAATCTTGATTATTGTTTTTCCCTTATTATCATATACGACATTTGATTCGAGACATATCAAGCTGTACATGAAAATTGATCACTATATCATAAGTAAAATTATGCTTGAAAAATGTATTGAAAAATTTAAAATAAATGTTTTTTCTAATATTTACAGTGAGAGCAATTTTTTAAAGCCAACATTCTGTTTCTCATCAAATTTTGAAAAATGTTAGATCGCGGATAAAACATATATATAAAAAAAAAGAAAAACAACGAGCAATTTTCCGCTGACTGTTATTCAATTATTTGAAAAGAATATTCAGCCATTTTCTTCTGTTTTGACGAGAGCGCGCACGCTGTTTATCGGAAATCGCAGCGCACTCTGGAGCGTTAAAGCGCGTGTAAAAAAAGATAACGAGAATCCAAAAAACGAGTGACACGGTGGATACACGAGCGGTGCTGAAACATGACGAACGTATGAAAACCATGTTTCGTTGAAATACGAGGAAGGAGCATCCAGAGGCAAATGTATATACGTTTGGAAACGCCATACGAGGCAATATACCGAGTTTTACGCCAGGACATTTTATATTTACGTCCTAGTAACCGGCGAATTTCGTATAATAACGAATACACGCGTATCTCTGCTTACGTTGTATGGAGATCGGTGGAATATACGAAACTTGAGTATTGCATGGAAAAGGGGTGAGACGATGAGGAGAGACGCGGGGGGAGGCGAGAGATGCGGGGAGAGGGAAAATAACCGGAGACGCGTAAATACATGAATAAAATGGTTGGACTTATATTCGCGAGAATATACGGTGTACATTATAAAGGTGTAGCCCGGGGCGACATGAAGGGGTTTCTCGGAAAATACACCCCTGGGAAAGCGAAAAAGAGAGCGCGAGGATGAGAGGCAGCGGCGGCGTCGGTGTCGGCGTCGGTGGCGAAGCGGGATACCGGCGGCGAAAAAGAGAGGCCTCGAAACGATGAGGGACAAAAAAAGCAGGAAGCTTATATTCTCCGGCCGCGGCGCTGTGTAGAGAGCGAACGACGAAACGGACTTTGCTGATTCGCGGGGGGGGAGGGGGTGTATAAGGGGGTCGAGGAGGGGCGAAAAACGACGATGAGGAGGTGCGCGCGCGATGAGCGAGACCGACCGGCTCGGCTCTGGCGATCCGAGAGACACCCCGAGAAGAGAAGCAGCAAAAGACGATGCAACGGGCGAAGGGGTGGAAAATGGAAAATATATATCAGCGGGCTATACGCGCAAAATTCATACATAGATAAAAACACACACACACGCACTCACACACACATATCTTCGCGGCGAGTCCGCGAGTGGGGGGGAGAGAAAAAGTCGCGATACCGTGCGAGGGTGAAAGGTTGCCGTATATTTCGTTGCTGTGACTCGGAAAAAGAGCGACGGAGAAAGATGCATGTTTTGGAGAGAAAAGAGAGAGAGAGAGAGAGAGAGAGAGAGAGGGGGGATAGAGTGACAGGAAGAGGTAAAGAGAGAGGGAGTTTGAGAAAGAGCGACGAATTCGCGCCGCCATTGCATACGTGGGCGTGGTTGCGCCGACGCTTGGAAAGAAAAATCGGGGGTGTTGGCACAGGACGAACAAGTGCGAGCGAGAGTTTGAACGGGCGAAAAGTCTCTGGCGGAATGAGAAAGAATGAGAGAGAGGGAAAAACCTGCGTGTGCGCCGAGAGAGCTTGCGAGAAGGGATGTGTGGAGATGTGGTGTGTTGCGGGGGGCAGCGGCGGCAAAACGCGAGAGAGAAAGAGAGAGAAGAAACGGGAACGAGCGCTGATGCGGGACGAGGTGAGCGCGGAGGGAGGAGAAAAAAACATGCCCGCACTATAGACGGGAGCGAGAAAGAGCGATGAGGGATATGATGCGAAAAGGGAATGAGAGAAAGAGAGACCGGTAGAGGAAAATGCGCGAAAAGGGATGAAGATTGGATAATGCGCGCAGTTCTGTGTCCGTCTCGCTTTTCCATTTTATCGCTCTCTCTCTCTCTCTCTCTCTATATGTTCTCGGCGCTTTCTCTCTCTCTCTTATTCTCTCGTACGGTAAAGTTCGTCCTAACGCTGCTGGCTTTCGTTCGCTCACACGTTTCGTTCCCACACTCTTCTTCTCTTCGCTCGCGCTCTTTAATTTCGCTCTTTCCCTCCAGCGTTTCCCGCGTGTCTATATAGCCTTTGCCGAACTCGAGCGTCGCATATATACGCGCGCTGCTCACCCTCTACACACACCACCCTTTTTCCGCCTCCGCCCTCATCTATCTGCACGGTTTATGTACACATAATACGCGCGCAAGCACATATAAAAATACATGGCGAGGAGCGTCAGCTATATACATAGGAAAAAGCAGCCTTTGGAGAGCTCGTCGAGCGGAGACTCTCTACCGACCAGGCCCGCGTTTCTAGCTACCAGTGAGAAAGAGAGGCAAAGGCGCGCTTCAACCGAAAGCACCCGCTGATTATATATATATATATATAATTATTGCAAACTAGCGAAAAAGAGCGTATTCGCGGATACGCGAGTGCATGGAAAAGAGAAAACGTTGTATATAGAGAAAAGAGAGATAGGGTCGACAGAAAAAATTATTTTTCACCGTCCACTCCTCTGTTTCAGGCGTTCGAGCCCCTCCCCCGCCGTTATCCGCCGCGAGTCTCCGCACAGCGAAATTTCAACCCTTTAATTTCGGACGGTATGATAATTCGCGGCAATATTTTAGCCCCCGGAGTCTGGGGAACCTGGCTCAGCGTAGATTTTATTGCGAGAAGCGATTTCGACTCTCTCCGCCGCTCGCCTTCGTTTTACCTCTACACTTCTATTACGTTTTTTTTTCGCTCGCTTCGCTCGTATCTATATGCGCCTCCGCTTTCCCACCGTTCTCGCTGCCTTCCTCATTACGCGGGAGAAAAAATTTCTTGTCGAAAAATTGTCAAGTGGAACGCAAAAATTGCCTCGTCGCTTTTTTAAACGAAAACTAAATCTTGTGTTCTTCGATTATTATTGCTCCCAGAGAGCAACGGGAAAGGGGCTTTATGCCGATAGCCAACTCGCAACCTTACTTTTTAATCCTTTTTTTTCTGTTTTTCACTATATTGGATGCGATTCGTTATACATATATTTTATTATAGTAAAGCTCTTGTAAGCCCAAACTCTAAATACCAGTACAAATAAATCATTCGCTATTTTCGAAGCAAAATATAAAAAAAAACATGTTAATTATAAAATTACTACTATATATGGTAACAACCGATGCTTTTATTTTAATCTACGTATACGTATTCGCTTTTTTACTATCATCTCATGCCATTTATATCTCCCTTGAATATTTGAAATCTGTTTAAAAATTTGTACACTTTACAGCTTCTGCACCAAATTCGTTAATATTTTGTGATTTTAGTCGTTTTGATTTTTTTTTTGCAAGTAATAATACTAACATCGATGATGACAATAACAAAAATCTTTTGACATAATGATACATCAATTTCCAGTCTATTGAGACATTTTTTAATGACGTTGACTTTAATTTTACTTTTAGAAAAAAAAACTTATCAAACTATCGAATAGTATGTTTTTTTAAGAAATATTTTTATTTAGATTAAAAATTATAATTGCTTCGAAGAAAAAATACGAAAAAATAATGGCATATCTGAAGCGTATATACTGTATACACACGTTCACACACATGCATGGGGTGATATCGGTCTCGTTCATTCACCGCCGAAAACAAATAGAAAGTACGGTCCGAGAGAAAAAAGAAATTAAAAAAGCCATCGACCACGATCATTGTTTTCTTGTTGACTTACTCTCTCCGTTATACACAGCGTTTTTTTTTTCGAGCTTGCGCGAGGGAAAGCCATAGTTACACAGAGAAAACGGGCTCGCGCGATAGCTTCCGATTGACCAATGTGATATTCACCATTTCCAAAGCTGCGAACAATAAAAATTGATTATCAGGAGACTTGTTTGCTTTTTATTTTTCGTTGCTTCCGCGGAGTTGAGTCACAGGGAGCTTCTCCCCCGTCAATTCTCAACGTCGCATTTATTTTCCTCACTCGCAAAATTCATTCAAAGATGGAATTACAAAGTTATCGCCAAAAACTTTTTTAAAAAATGTTTTTCACCCCTTTTTCTGACATATTTTGAGAAAAAAAAAACATCTGGGCGACAGGGTGTGAAAGTGGAGAGAAAAAAAGAAATCGATTTGTGTACGAGGACGCTTTGAACGCCATTTTATTATTCCTTTTAGCGAGGTCCCGGAGCTCAGCAAATGCTGCGCTCTTTCGCCGTGACCGCAGGAAAGAAAGTGGAAGAGTGTCGGTGCGCCGCGTAGTGGATAAAAGCTCGGTGCCGAGGCGATGATAATTCTGGAGTCGGCAGGGTAGATACCCGGGGTGCGTCTCCTGAGACTAGTTACCGACATCGCGACGGCCATCTTGGAAAAAGGAAAGCGTCGAGGGGTCGCCGAAGGAAGCAGGCAAAAGCTCCAGGACGGACGCTCGGGGGAGCGTCGCTCGGTTAAAGAGGGCTGGAATGAGGCAGCAGGAAAAACAAAATGAAGGCGCTTGCGCCGCGTCGCCGTTATTGAGCGAGAGAGCCCCGGTACCTTTTTGCATTAGCTAGCCACCCCCGCCCGCGCGCACCCGCCCTTGTACTCTTTCCCTTGATGTGAGCGTCCTTCCCGGCCCTGATGCTCCCGCGGCGTACCCTCTCTCGCCCCCCGACAAATCGCCGAACCGCGTTGATCCTGCTCTCTCCCGCACATACGGCCACGGTTTTTGCTCCGACGGAAATCTAGCTCCCCACCTCTCGCCCGCCCCATCTACAAGCGCGAGCCAGAGCAGAAGCGCAGAGCAGAAGCGGAGATGGATCAATTCCTCCTTTCCCTCCCTCCCTTATTTTTTCCTTCTCCTCATCTCTTTTTCGTCTTTTTTTCAAACTGCGTGTGTATACGGTACAGAACGATTTTTTCCCTTTCCTTTCCTTTTTTTATACAAACACCGACCGGGTGTGCTCTCTTTGGAATAAAAGAAAAAGTTGTAAATAACGCTCTTCCTCTCATTCGATTTTATTCCGCGAGGATTAACGACATTGATACAATTATGTCCTTTGATGGATTATCTAGCCGTGGTAATTGGATCCACGTGTTTTTCTTGATTCTTGTATTTAATTGACCTTTTCGCATGAATCGTGCCCACACACACACACACGTGTATCGGTTCAATTAATGCATGTGCCATCGACTATTGAAGGAAGCTCAAATTTTTATTAAATTTTTGCTGAGCGATTCGAGAGGCGCGTTTCTTCTCTCTGCTCCCGAGAAAAAAAATATCGCTTTGCGCGCCCCGGATATAACGTCCGGCTTAAAGGGATGAAGCTAATAATATCGTTAAGGACTTAGCCCTTGTAAACGGGTCAAGCGACCAAGCGAGAACGTTACCATCAACTACGTCGGCGAGAGCTTTTTACCGCGTTTGAATCGCGTATTCTTAAGCGCCGGGGCGGTCCTTTTACCCGATTTGCATTAAAACGGTCCCTCATTAAGAGCCAAATAAAAAAGCGATGAATATAATCACTTAAGTATATCTTTTTCTGAAGATGAGCAACAAAGATGTGTCTCAATATTTTCTTTTTTTTTTCAGTTCGATGAGGCCTTGATTCGTTAAACACGCGTTATTTTTGAGGGTATGCAAATTACGAAAGAAACGAGAATTCTTGCCCGCATTCAACGGTTAAGAATAAGAGAGTATCCGGTTATTCAACTCGAGAAAGCAGAGGATCGATGCGCGAAGAATCCTGCCGTTTTGACACGTGCAAAAGGGACGAGTCCCCGCGCGAAACGCGCGCTCGATCCTCTCGTTCTGACGGGGGGGTTTACAGCGGTAACAATCGATTTATCGGCTTATACTCCCGTCGCGGGAGGCTAAAAAAAGTTGAGCGGGCTAAAAGTCAAGGTTTATTTTATCCCGCAGTTTCGTTCAACTGGTGGCCGCCGGCAAAGTTGGCTGGGATAAAAATAAAAAGTGTCACGAAGAAAAAAAGAAAAGTATGAAGATGAGGCAAAAAGAAGACGCGGTCGCTTCTTATTTTATTTTGCGCGCGTTTCTTTTCCTTTTTCATTCCATCCCCATTCTTTGTCGAGACAATCTGCCCTGCGCGCGTTTTGATTGCTGGACGCAGTTATTAAGGGGTCGCTGCTTGACACCCCTCCTTTCGGGGGAAGCTCCGCGCTCGCCAACGCCGGGAAAGTTCACTCGTTCGTCGACTCCGCTTGTTTGTGTGCGACGCGACCGAGGGATGTCCCCCTCCACCGACCGCAAATCCCCACTCTTCCGACGCCTTCTAGTCGCCCTTCGTATAGGAAGAAAGCCGACTCGGTGGGGTGAACACAGGGGCGCGACGCCGATTAGATGAATAGGGGAAGCTTAGATGAAAATTTAGATAAAATACTGACTCAGCTTCGCCCCTCGCGTTCTCTCTTCTCTCCGCCTCCTATATACGTTTTACACCAATACAAATTCACCATACGTCTTCTTTCGCAGCCCCTAACTTTCGCCCTGTATTAAATCCAACTCGCCCCTATATTATATCTTTTTTGTTATTTATTCGTCAAAATAATTCAGGCTCATTAACATTAAACATTTGACTTTATTATTGATAACAAAAGAACTATTTTTCAAACGAGTTCATCACGATAAAACCGAAGATATCAACAAAAAATTAGTATTGCAAAAAATATTCATTATATGCATGATATTTATGGAATTATGTTTGTGTAATTATAGTGATAATTGATAATAAAATAATAAAGGTATTATTTTTAAAATCATTGTGTGCATCACTCTCATGACAAAAACACTTAGATGTTGACCATTTTCTTTAAATTTATTTGGTCCATTTTGAATATTATTGTATTGTTAAAAAATAGTAAATAATTCAATCTATAATTTGTAATAAAAAATTAAGTAATCGGTTGAAAACTATATTGGAGTAAATTAGTAAATTAGAACTATGTACTAAACCATCATCAATAATATTAAAATTGATTTCGGTAAAATATTAATTAATAATAACCGTGCGTGTATATCTTTTTACTTCTTCAGCCCGCAAAATGTTGACGGTTTGAATATAACATACACATTTTTTCCTGCGTGCAGATAATAGAGGTGCAAAAAGATGTCTCTGTTAAAATGGTAAACAAATCGAAATTTATGCGATATTAATAGATTTTAAAATGATTTTTCATATATAATTGCACAAAAGGATAAACTGTATATATATAAGAATATATATAGAAGAGTATATATAGAAGAATAATAATAAACAGGATGTTAGAGGTACAAAATAACATGATAATATAACAGAGAGGGTAAAAAATAGAGCAAAATGAGAAATACGGATGGAGGAGGCCGGAACTTTTTGAAAAATTTCGTATCCCATATATATATACATATATCCTTTTTCGTAGAACATCTCATGCCGCGTTCGAGGCTCTGTCCAGCGTATCCTCTGGACGGCTGGATTCAAAGCCCTCCTCGGGCATATATCCTCCATCTGTCCGCCTCGCTTCCTTCTCTCGTCGCTGCATTTTCCATTGCGCATTATTTAATGGACGTTTTTCGCTTTGTTCATCGGACTCATTAACCGGGAGAGCCCTTTCCGTTTGTACTTTACGTCGGTTCTTCTCTCTTGCCAGACATAGGCGCGCGTTGTACGAGGAAAAACCAACGTACCGGTTGCATAATAGCGTCGCTGCATAATGAACAGGACACCCTCTCGCGTTCACCTCTGCCTAGCTCTACTCGTCCCCGTCCCGCTCTCCTCCCCCTATACGTCCCTCATTCCTCTCGCGTGCAGTGCATCGGCGGGCTGCGAATCCCTGCATCCTCCTATATGTAGCTCATCCCCGCTTCACGCGAGCCTACTCCAGCCGCGTGTTGCCCTCTATTATTTTGCAGCGTTGCGTTACACGTCGCGCGTGTTGTGTTACCGCATTCTAGCCGAGCATCCCTCGTGAATGGGACCATCGGTGCCGGATAAATAAATAAATAAATCTTTTCAATTCCATTACTTTATTTATTTTAGCGAATATATTATATATATATAATGTGTATGTAAAACGTTCGCCTATTTTTTGAACAATTGCGAAAAAAGAGACGCAACGACCACAGAAAGGGAGAGAGAGAGAGAATATTCCAACGGAGTTGGAAGTCACGTTACTTATTTTACGGATAAAATTATACTCGTGTTCATTACACGCAACGTAAACCCCGATCTACTCGCTTCGGAAACCTTTACTTTTGCGAATCGAGCATTACACAATGCATCAAACGGGGGGATTATAAAATTGCGATGGGATGGGTACGGATATGTTACGAGGCGCCGTCCTTAATGTTGCCGCGCGTAAAAGCAAGACATCGTGTGCTGTAACTTTATGAAATAAATATTAAAGGGAGAATAACAAGGTAAAAGTGGTTTGCTGAAGAGAGTTCGTTAATATATAACTCGGTTTTGTTTACTCGTTATTCATGAAATTACGAGATGAATCTTTTTCGTCGAGCTAATACGCTTTTTTTAGAACTTTTAGGGTATATTCTAAATGTTATTTAATTAAAAACTGTTAATCTATTCGTATACCAGTTCGTTAAAAATAGAGATTCAATTTATAAAGTTGTGCGATACGCTCTGAAAATGTCGTATTGTACACTTTATGATGTATTCTTTTTTGTTTAAGAATTTGATTCGTAAAATCAAGTTTTAGAAAATTCAGAAAGTTAAAAGAAATCAATGTTCGTATGAGCAATCTTTCATTTTTATTGTATACATATATACACTCTTTATTATACTAATTACATATTATTGCATGTATGCTGTTCTATAATATTTCGAAAATGAATAAAAATAAATAAAAAGAAGAAGAAGAAGAAGAAGAAGAAGAAGAAAGGTAAAGGGTGCATGTATGAAAATTAAGAAAATAATTAATGATACGCGCGAGAAAGCGCAACGGTTGTCGGAATTTGATCTTAAAATTTCAATATGGTGCCCGCGGTTATTGCTGGCTTTCCAAAAGTTATTTTTCCATCCTCCTTTGGTTTAGGCCAGGGCGCATGCATTAGACTCGTTGAAGTAGTGTGTCGGCGGAGATCGGCAGTTCTGTATCCTTGCGCGAGTATCAGATAACATTTCTATATAGGTGTGCACACAGGGAAGAAAGTACGTATATATATCCGCAGCTCATTTGCCAACTCCGGCAAATTTACCAAATTTAAATGCAAAATCGGCCGAACCCTGTACGCTCTGTTGATCCGCCGAGTGCGGGAGAGGCTGGCTTGTACGGTTGTTATACTTTGCAACAGACACACACGCGGGGCCGAGCGTGCATTTATATGCTTATATACAAGTAGAAACATATGCAGAAAACGTACACACGTATCTGGAACACGGAGAGAACGTTCGGGAAAGGTAGGAAAGGTGCGGGCGAGAGAGCGCGAGCGCCCCGTGTCCTCCGTTTCTAAATGAGCTAGAAAGAGAAATTTTGTGCTGCGAGCGTGTGCGAGGTCTGTAGAAAAAGATAGCAATGGAATATCGCGAGGAGAAGAGAGAAAGAGGAATAAGAGAGAGAGAGAGAGAGAGTCGCGGAGTTGGATGGAAAGAGAGAGAGAGAGAGAGAAGAGAAAATGTGTGTGCAGAAAGGACAGGCGGATGGTGTGGGTTCGACGAAACGGTGGTCATACGGGATGGAGTTTAAGGGTGGCTGGGTGGGCAAAGGGGTCTGCGAGAGCAGCATCAGGGCTGTGGAAATGAGAGGATTGCAGGAAACTCGAATGGTCGCAGCAGCAGCGACGGTGCAGCGTAGTAGTTGCACGGTTGTCAGGCGCAGCGTACGATTGGTTCACCAACCGTGCGTCAGCTCTCTCTTTCTACTCTCCGTTTTGTTCTCTCATTTTCCCTCTCTGGCTTCGTTATCTCTTTCTCTCTCTCTCTCTCTCTCTGTTTCCCGCATTTCCACTCTTTCTCACGCTCTCGCTGTCTCTCCTCACCGCGTGAATCGTTTTCTCGCAGAGACGCCAAGAGCGAGAGATATTGTTCCCTGTTACGTACACTCTTACTTGATCCACCCTCTTCTCGCTCATCCCTGCCATTTCGAACAGTGTTCCATACACCTCGCCCTGCTACCTTTTCCTCACTTTGCCCATATAGTATATCTGCTTCTTTCCCTGCTTTTCTATTCTTTGTCCTGAGCAGAACCACCGTTAAACCGCATTCGTACATTCAATCAACACAATACACATTTTTCTTTTTTTTTTGACACATACAAAATGTTTTCAGATAAAAATCCAGAAACGTATTTTTTTTTCCAAGAAAAATGATAAATTTTAAAATGCATATATGCACTTGGAGCTAGTACATACATGTATACAAAAATATGTTCGCGTTGCTCTGCTCGTCTGCAATTTATTGCTTCACGATCAAACAACTTCACGATTGTGGTTGAAGTGTCGGTACTACAATTATTCATTTTTTTTCCAAATAGGATAATAATAAAATATATTCTTAGACGTTTAGTTAAGATCGAAGATATTTTTTAAATACTGGTTATTCATTCATTTTCTAATTTGTGTATAATAAAAAGATGGGAACAATGATTCAGGAGTAAGAGAGGAGGAAATGAAGAAAAAATAATGAATAATTAGAAAAATGCGTAGACGATGATTGGAAGAGCGAGGGAGAGCCGAGGATGGAGAATCGCTTGACGAATGGCGGAAGTAACCAGCACGCGGTCTCTGTGCACGCTATATATATGCACGGATGATCAGTCCTCGTCACCATCATCGTTTCGAACACTCGGCTTTTCTCCCGCACGCACACACTTGTCCCGAACAACAACGCCGTCATCCACCGAGAACTACGATATTATTATTATTCGCAATTCACTTCGTCAGCATTTCCCTTCGTTGTTTATCGACGTCATTTATTATTCATCGTTTCGCAGTTGCGACGATTGTCGGTGGTCATAGCCGACGAATTTGTAAAGGCTTTTCCTGGCTTACACCGTGTACAAGCCCCGTGTTACAATGCGACAAGACGCGTACGATAAACAAACGAGCGCAAACGTCCATGTACCTTTATCCAGCACAAATATGTATTGACAAAAAATAAACGCTAATTTCTCCCCATTTTACCGTTACATTATTTGACAGGCAGGAAATGAAGTCTTATACCTTCTCATTAAAATAGTGAGATATAAATGTCAATTACATGCATTGAACACTTTTCATAAATATTATTAATCAAGTTCCTACCTTGATTAACGCTTGTTTTTATACATACGTGTGTGTAGGTTAAGGGTGAAGTCATTTGTTGAACATATTTTGAAGATATTTTTTAGAAAATTTGCACGACAATTCTTAAACATATTCAATTAAAATGTGCGCAAAATTTTAAAAAATTTCTCTGGTCAGTAACTTTTTACAGCTCTTTGTGAATAAACAAGGAAAAATATTCAATAAATAATATTACGAAATTATATAAAAACGTTTCATGCAAAATCCCCTGAGCATCAGTTAAGTGTAGTTAATAGAATATTTTTAACAGAATGCTTGCTGTATCTTTCGAACCTCATTATATAAGGAAGAATATTATAATTTTACTCGGCAAGTATTTTAGTCGACATTACTTTTCAGCTATTTTTTTCTTCAATAACTACGCTGTATAAAAAAAGAAAAAAAAAAGAAATAACGAATTGCAAAAAAATACGCGTTAAATTCGATTCGCGATAAACTGCAAAAAGAGAGTTGAAAAGTTGACGAGAGAGATGCGTGTGTACTGGATATTCGAAAAAAAAAGAGGAATGAGAATCGTCTCTTTTTAATTTCCCCCCAGCAGAGAGTCGGACAATCGCGTTGAGAGACCGAAGACCGGATGGAGGATGGAGACCAGTTTTTTTTCTGGTATTTCGTGTTTCATCGGAGATTTCGACCTTCCAGGGATGACACGAGATGCGACTGTCCATATGTTCTGGACCCCTCAGGATTAACGCGGTATCGGAGAGGACACACGGTTTAGTTCATCAGTTTTTGGTAAGAGTCGCTTGACCGGTGTTGCATGATCCAGACCCCACCTGGACCGGTGATCCAAGTCCAGGGGAGAGAGAAGACCACACGCAAATTCGCGATAGACCCCCAGTCGTCATTCTAGTTTCTACACGCTCTTGTATTCAAGAAAAAATGGCATTGATATTCAAATACAACGGTAGCCGTACACCTCGTGATTCTCTTGCTTCTCAGTTTCTTTCGGAACTTCGTAGGATGAACATTTTCGTTGAAAGTTCCATCTCTCGTTCTCGACCGATACGATGGAATTCTCATCGTTGGATTTTTCATCAAAAGGTGAGGATTTACCAATTTTTGCTGTCTTTCTTTTTTAAAATTCTTTCCTTTGAATTTTTAAGGTGGTTTAGAAGAAGCATCAACAAAACCGAGTCACGTATGACCTTCCCTTTTTTATGAACTATTGATTGTGCATTATCTGTCATTTGATTAAAAAAATAGTATTTCCACCAAATTGTTTACGACATATGGGCGTTCAAAGTTTTATTATTATCCACGTGCTTCGTTACCATGTTTAAAAAATTTACGAAAAGTTATGAATTTACGCAAAATTTAAAAGTTTGATAAATAAAAAAGTCTTATTCAAAGCTTTATTTAATGGAGAATACGAAGCTTGTGAAAGATAAAAGTACTTCATCGTACAATAATATTTTCACAAATATAATGTAATTTCACAATCATGCTATTTTGAATCAATTACCTGTTAAATAGCAATCAAAACGTCAGCTGTGACTATCAGGCATTATTTTAGTGCTTCTCTCTATGTTTAAAATTAAATTTTATTTTTTAATGCCGTACTATACTTTTTAATTTAATTTTGTCAGTATTCTAAATATTCGGAGAATTGACCATTAACGTAAAACCTCTCAATTTTTTACGTTTATCCTATTTTTAATCGATGTTAACTCTATGTAATTATTGTTAGGATTGAGTGAGAACTCGATAAAAAGTGTCGAATACAATTGATCTTAAAAGTAATTGATAAAACTCAAGGGACATGTTATAATTGTGAACTTATTGACTTGCTATATTTTTTCTTCCGAACCACCTTAAACTTTTTTCATTCGCAACTTTATGGTTAAAGGTTTATATACCGGATAAAAAAAATAAAGAAGACGTTAGGGAAATAAATGACGAGCGATTAATTTGCGGATATGATAAAATTATTTGATATGAATAAAGATAATAATAACATCGATGAGTAAATAATGAATGCGAAAATTGAAAAGTTAAATGTATTTACGTTTCGTGTGACATGAGCAGTGATATTCTTCACATTGGCGCGTTCGTCGTTAAAATCGGGAACAAACTATGGCGATAATTTACAAAACGGATCGTTGTAACATTGACAGGATGACCAAAAGTTGATTATTCAGGTGGCCACGGTCTATAGTTCGTGATTTTCGAATCGTTTCGGTCGGCTGTTAAAACATCCGCTAATAAATAAATTGGTATAAATCGGGTGATCGAGTTAATTCCATTAACTTCGGCCGATGGCACCAGCTGGTGATTCATGCGGGAGCGTGGAGGATGAGGAATGGGAGACATTGAGCGAGAGAAAGAGAGAGAGCGTTGGCGCGAAACGGGGAGAAGAGAGTCGCGCACCGGCGGGACAGAGGAAAAAAAACCGGTGGCAAGAAAAAAGAACGAGCGCGCGAAGCGAAGAGTGGTCCGGAACGAAGCAGCGGCCTCTGTCGAGAATCTGGCGTTCCCGCCGGCATGGCATTCGAAGCGTCGGTTTTTGTGCGGAGAAAGCTCGGCTGACGAGGCCAATCGAAATGTGAGCGAGCGCTCGAACTCGCCTCGCTACAACGCTCTCGCGTGGCCTCAAAATACAAAGGAATCCACAAGAGTGATAAAATAGAGGAAAAACGACGAGAAAAGAAAAACGAAAGAAAATGAAGGATCACGAACGGGAGGGAAAGCGATGGTCAAGCGAGCTCCGATAAAAAAACATCTCCGAGATAACATATATGCACTAAAGAATTCGATAATATTTTCAACATACGCGTGCTCGTCTATACACCCTCTCCTTATTATTCTCACAGATTTATACATATCCGTCAATTTCCTTCTCCATATTTCTTATTGGAGGAAATCACTTTTTCCCCACTTTTATTCTCACCCTTCCGTTCCATTTGCACAATACACGTGACACGATAAAGATATTATAGCTAGAGAATTTTTTTTTAAATTGCCAATAAAGGATGTGTTCACAATCCGGTTTAAGTTTTTTTTTTAACGAAGCTTAACTAAGCTTATTTTTTTTTAATAAAGCTGAAATATAAGCATCAGTTTCTATTTCATCAAAGCTTAACCAAAGCTTCGCTAAAGAATGACGGTTTAGCGAAATAAAGCATATATACATGCTTTTTTTAAATTGATTCTCAAAAGAGTGCACTCTCCCTGTGATCGATAATAATCAGCGTGTACTGAAAAATTTATTTCGGGCACAAATTGATGTCGGATATGCAAGTATATGTTCTTGACAAGAAAGGCGAATGAGGCAGAAGAACAGAATTCAGATTCATTTTAATGTGACGTAATCTACCCGCGATGCGAGCTTTGTGAGTTGGGAGGTACGACGACGTAAGATAAGGGAGGCTTGTATATTGGCTGCTTCAATTGGAAAAATGTAACAATTAAAATGAGTCCGTTCGTATCGACGGGATGAGACAATCCAGACCTTGCTTCATCTAGTTCTTCGAATATCGATGGAATGGAGGTTCTCTGGGCGCACGTATATAGGCTCCTGCCGATGGCGTAATCAAGCTCAATCGAGTTCCTCGAATGTGGAGATTATTTTTCCTATAGATAAAACATTAAAAAAATAAAAAAAACATTTAAAAAAATAAAAAATAAAAATAGAAATAATCAAGTTTTTTACCTTTTAACTTTTTCGATGTATTGAAAATCACCAGTAACTTTATTGTATTTTTCTACACATTTCGTTCAATATATTTGCAAATACTTTTTAACAATTTTCAAAGTTTTTAAAAAAGTCGTTAACAATTGATGAAAACAGCATTTCTGAATTGGATGATGTGAAAGAAAAACTGAAATGACATTATCGGATTGAATTTCTATACATATATAATGTTTTCGCGCTTTGAAACTTTTGAACGTAAACACGAATAAACATTCGGATAAAACTTTGTTGCAGTTGAGCAATTATTGCCAGACTTGACGCTTCCTTTTTTTATTTCTTAATTGCTGGATAAGCTAACGCGGACCGGAGGCAAACCGCAATTTACGTCCGAAACTTTTCAGAAGTTGCGCGCTTCATTTTTAATCTCTTTTTCTCGGACGGAGTGTATCGTTCGTGGATATAAATACAGTCGGAATAAAAATGTGATGGAAGAATGTTGTACGGTGGCAGCGCGGGACGGCGAGATGAATTGCATCTGTTGCGAAGAGGCCGTGGGCGCGTCTCCGTTATTCCAGCGTTATATGTTGATCGTCGTACGCGAATAAGACACGAACGGACTTGGGTTAACTCGTGGGCGAGCTCATACACGAGGCATCAACCCTATACGAGAGCTCTTTTGCTCTCTCTCTCTCTCTCTCTCCTTTCCCTCGCGCTCGACAGTTTTCTCGTATACACTCGTCCTGGCCCGTACATGCACGGCGAGGGAGAGGAGGAAAGAGCGGTTAAAACAAATGAGCGGCGAGCTCCGGCCTTAAATTAGCGCCGGCCAGGGGTGGTTTTCATTTCCACCCTTAAATTAGGACTAAGCCTGTCCCGCTTTCGTGACTCGCCTCTTTCCAAGTTTCCACAGAGTTTGATCGGATGAGTTACCGCAGCTAAAAGTTACGCCGACGCTGATTAACGTTTCTCCCTCTCCCTCGGCCACTCTTTTTTATGCTGGCTTACTCGGGAAAGCCTTTTCTCAGGGCGCTTTTCTTCATTCTACACGGTCACGAGCTCCGATAATCCCCTCTTATGAAGTAAACGAGTCAAAATTGAGGAAAGAATTTCCTCATGACGTTTCCGACGGGTCTCGAGAGGCCCAGATTTTCACGAGCATATATCGCCCCGCACGGGTGCGGAAACCAATGATATTGATTGCGCACACGAGCGTGACATCCCTCGTCCCTGAACCATTCGTTCGCATGTATTTCATTAATGAGAAAATGGAAATTTTGCTTTTGCATATAGAAAGCGAGGTATAATTTCGCAATCCTCGCTTGTCGAAGACCGACTAAGACGCGTACGTGTGCGCCGGCGGAGTCCGTGTGTTAACTAATCAGGATCGTCGTTGTTCCCATCTCTGTCTCCGTTCTACCATTTCTTCTTCGCCGGCGAAGACAAAGTCTCTGGGATTAGTTCGGACTGTCCGCTGATGCCGGGGAGCGAAATCGCTTTTAATCCAATAAAGGTCCTTAATAATCCAATAACTCGTGACGTTCGCGGAGCTATATTGGGTTCCTCCTTCGATCGCGACGTGTTTTGCAGCCAGGAGCAGAGGTGGAGAGTCGTCCAGTTTCTAAGCAAGCAGGATGAGGATATAACCTCGTTCCGGGTATACATGGGAAAGATATGCTTTCGGCAAGAGCGTTCCCGGGATAGGCGAGAAAAGGACGCAGCTATGCTCGGGAACGGCGGGGTGATTGTCCTATCTGGGCATTAGAGCGTTGTGCGGCAGTAAAATTTGGGGATTTTCGGTAGCGTTAGAGCTCGGCTTGCTCCGCATCAGTAGGGGGTGCAATGGGAGATACGCTGGCTTCTTCCTATCCCTCACGATCATCCTCGTCGTCGTCGTCGTCGTCTCATGGTCTCATGGTCGTAACATTTGGTCGCGGCCATGTTGTCAGAATCGCTGCCACCACCTGACCAACCTCTTTCTCCTCTCTTAATACTCATCTCCCTCCAGGCTCGCCACCCCCTGTGTGTGTGTGTGTGTGTGTGCGGTTCGATGTCCCTCGCGCCGCTATATACCTCTCTAGTCTTCTAGTCCTGTCGAGGGGGGTCCTCGTTATGTAAATGCCAAGCAAACTCATCCCTATAACCCGCCCTCTCGTCTTTCCTTCTCTCTCTCTCTCTCTCTTATGTTTCCCCTCGGTTGTATCAGAGCGTCTCCTTCTCCACGGCTCTTCGCATCTCCGGTTCTCGTTCCACGTGGGAGAACCTTCGCGAGCACGAACATGCACCAACACACGTAAACTCGTCATCCCCGTGAACGAAGACAGAACGTATAAGCGGGCGCGGACACACATGAAAAAGCCGTTACTTGAAACCCTTCTCGGTCGTCCGGCACACACGAGAAACTCCCCTTGAAACGCTTGGCCGCCACCCCCCGCGAACTACCCGCCAACTAGCAGCCCCTAAATCTAAGTCTAACGGACCTAGTACAGACCGCGTCAAAAGTTCCTCTTCGGACCATATCCCTTTTATTCTTATATAAAGTAAATTGTTGTCTACGGCCGGTTTAACATTTTTATATTATTTTTTCAAATTCCAATCATGTAAAGTTCTACTTCAGATATAGTTCGGTTCAGTTCGTTTAGTTCAGTTTACTCATGCAAAGGAAATACATTTATAAAAAAACAACGAATATATTCGTAAATTGACTATATATATGCATTATTCTTTCCAGAATAAATAGTTCATTAATTTATCGGTTCTTATCTAGTTAGTATACATATAATTAAGTAAAGAATTTTGTAATTAGAACGCTGGCATTAGATTGATTGTTTGATGATTAATATGCCATTTATAATTCTTAATTCGTTTCTTCCGGTTACGAGAGAGTCGCTAAGATTCTATAACATGTCTTCCAATCGGTAATGTGTCGCTTCAGTACATTAAATATTTTTTCCCGGGTTTTCTATATAAAATTATATTACATTTCTATTATTTGGAAGATATATTTTTATAAAATGCAGATTATTATCTGGACGGTTGATCAATACACACGACGAGTCGATTTTGTAAATTGTTTGAGATTTTGTTTTTCGATTGGAAACTTTTGTTAGTTCCACCAATCAGAACTTTTTATCTAAACATCGAGAGGAGTGTCCTCGAGCGCGTTATATCCGCCCCCGAGGCAGTCACCCGTACCTCTCTGAATCCGCAAATTTCCCTAATTCCGTCGAAAACCCAGGCGAGTCAGTACGCATCAAGGCAAATGTCTATTATACTCTAGTCCGGTGACACTGGGTTGGTCCTCCTCTACCGTCATTTCGACCGAGTACTCTACACTCTGAAATCCCTCTCGTGTCTTTCTCCACTAACGGTACACTCTGTACTGCAGCGATACGAGTTGGAACAGAGAAATGTGCTTTGGTCTCTCCCGGGATCTTGCGGTAACAGAAAGACCGAGTGAGCGAGAGAAAAGAAAAGGCTGCTTCGTTCGTTCCATAAGGCTCCCCGTTGTTTCTCCCTCTCTTTCTCTATTTTCTTCCTCCTTCTCCCTCTCTCGCTCCCCGATGAGCCCCGGCATTTGAGCAAAGAACCCCAGAAATTTGCAGTTTCTCCTTGCCGGAATAAGCTTCTGGTCATCGGTGCGAAGGTGTATCTCGAAGGCTCCGGTGCGGCGTTTACAGTTGCAGTCAGGCATGTTCTAAGCTAGCTAAATAATGGTCGCTCGCGAGCTCCAGCCAGTGGGTGGCTCATCAAGGGGTTTTATGCGAGAGAAATCGAGAGGGGGGAGAGAGGGATGAAGAGCGAAGAGGAGCGGAGGCGAGACGAAGGAAAATGGAAATAGTGCGCTAGATAGTAAACGGGGGGGTTGGCGGATGAAAATGGTGCGAGGGTGTACGGCGTCTGGGAGCGCCCCTATGATTCGGCGAATGCCGAGGGCTCCCCGTCTCTCTCTTTCGTATACCGTCAACGTATATTAATTCTAGGAGGACTCACACCGACGAAACTCTCTGGCTCGCGTGTGGGTAACGAACTTCCTTGCATCAGGCTCTCGTAACGAGAGCCCGGACCGGCTGATCTTTTCGCTTGTGTAAATTTCTACCGAAGCGAGAGCCCTCTCATCTGTCTGCGAGAGCCTGGACCCGTGTTCGTGTACAAACGCGTCCTGTTTAATGTCTCCTCTCTAGCCTGGACTACCCGTGTGTGAACTCTTGATGCTCCTGTATGAGTATTAATTTAGGGAGGTCTTTCTGTTGGTCCGTTTCCCCTGGGGTTACCGGAGGCGAGCTAAGAAAAATGCCTGAGCCCCTGCTCCCGACGTTGCAAACTCCTGCCCGCACCGTTAGAATTTAATCTCGAGAGGCGAGAGACGCGATATTCTCCACCCTTTCCCTCGACCCCCTTCAAGCTCCCTCGCGTACGTGTTTGTGCGTTTGCTGGGCGAGGTTTAGGCCACTTGGAATGTGTCGCTTTTCCGACTCCCACCTTCACAGTAGTTTCCTGCGAATACATGCTCACAACGCCAAAATCATTGCAGGGAAAAGATATCAGCCCTGGATCCTACCAAAGTGTACAACATTTGTATTCTCGCGTGTGTGTGCGCGCGCGCTCGCTCGCAATCCCGGCTATGCATCTCGATGTAAGGGGAATGAAAAAGAGGGTGAGAGTTCCGCGGATACGCGTTCAAGCACCCAACCTCCATTAAGCGAGAAAGCATTCAGTCCTCGCTATGTGTATTCTTGGCCGGCTGGAATGAGGAGGGAAAGTGGGAGTTTACCTCGTACGCAAGAGCCATTCTCAGATTTCCTCTGGCTCCTTTTTATACGTGTGCAGGCAACCCAGGCAGTTAGAAGGAGAAATTGCCACGATCCCGAGCTGAAAAGGGGGAATGTAAGAATATAATACGCGGGAGCAGGATGGCGACAGCGGTGGGAGGCAATTCGCAGCGGGTCGGAGAATCAACTATAACGAAATGGAAGCACGCTTCCATCCTGCTGTGCACCCATCAACGAGCGGAGCACCCGGAGACGACAGATACATAAGATATCACCGATAGTCATCTCATCTAGCCAAGACTTTTGAATGAGAGACAGCTTTTATTCTTTTTATGTGTATATCGTCATTATTTTTCCTTCAATATACTAGATTTCGCGTTATTTTTTTAAAAGTTTATTGTTGCGGGGTGTCATATTTTTGATAAGATTTTCATAAAAATTTGCATACACATCCTTTGACGTATGTAACCATTTTTAGGACAATTTACATTACGCAGGTCGAGATATTTATTAGTAAAAATCACAATTTTCGGTACTGCGCCATTATAAGAGCACGCAAGTATTGTGATTGTTAACAATAAATATTCCAACTACACTGTGAATCCTCACGAAATTTGGTATGGATCTTTGTATAGAATCAAAGAATGTTTGTTTAATTTTTTACATAAATACAAACCAATTTTTTTTCGACATTTTTTCAATCATGTAATAATAAGCACAATTGACCCTGGACAACCTTGTGATTCAAGTATATTGTTCTTTAGTCAATTTGCAACAACGTTTTTTAATGAAATTTTACTCGAAAACTGTACTGTTTACCTGAGAAAAATTGAGCAGCAAATACTGACAGAGAAATATCTATTTAATATAGCTTTTCAATTTCATAGTATAATTTAATATGCATTTTGTTATAGATTTTTTATTATCACCGTATTCTTATTCTTCATGATAGTATCCTACACCAACTTGAAAAAAAATTATGAAACAACGATGATGGCTTTTGCATGTTAAAATATAATAATTAGTTTTTATTTTTTTTAGATACAGAAAATAAAGCCCAGATAATGTGCTCTCTGAAATAGACACCCTTTTAGATGAAAATCTTTAGAAAAATGCCACTAATTACTTTTCACTTTTAATATTTTTTATTATTACCATGTTTGCCATAGTAATTTTTATTTTCATTTATATAGTTATTTTGAAATGTTTCCGATAAAGTCTGAATAATAGCCGCAAAATTATCTTTGGCGTTTAAAGATGATGAGCGCGCGGTATTCGTATCTTAACAGGGGCGTTTACAGGTGTTATAAAAAGAGTATACTCGAGTCGTCACGAGACGAAGTTCGTGTAAATAGAGGGTAGAAAAAAGGATGAAGGTCCGAAGAGAGGTTTGATTGAAGCAACGCGGAGGGGGGTGGGGTGGGGGATGATGGCTGCAGGTTTAAGAGAGATCATTCGTTGGCTATGCATTCTCGCGGGCTTTGCGTATGCACGGGTGTTGGTGTGTGTATGTATATGTACGATGTGTACCGCGCGGCTCTGAAGGGACGTCCCTTTGCTAAGCCAGCATCAAGAGTGGACCGTGTAGCGAGCATAAAGCGCGTTGGCGTAGGGAGGAAAACAGGGTAGCTTCGGCGGATCGTAGAAGCGAGGATATACAGAGTGGGATGGCGGCGGAGAGAACAAGGAGAAAGAGAAGGCGGATATATAGCCGCGTTGGACGTATATTGAGGAGAGTGCAGATGAAACCCGAGGGAGAGGACGCGCTCGGAGAAAGCGAGCAACGGCGAAGACCCGGAGACGCGGCGAGACCAATCGCGGCTAGATGAGAAAGTACAAGGGAGACGGAGAGATCTCACGTGCAAGAGAAGAACGCGTATTCGTACGACGAAACGCGCGGTATAGAAGCGGCAACGAAGCTCCACACACGGAGCGAGAAAGAGAGAGGGTCGTGCAGGTTGGTAGTCTTACAGATCAATAAAGCTAACCAACCTCCCAGCCACCCATTGACACCCACACCCTTCGAGAAACCCGCCCCCATCGGACCGCTCGGCCGCCGCGACTCAAGAACAACGACAACAATGCCTCGTCATCGATGGATTAGACGCTTCCGCGTTCCTCGCTCAAATCGCTTCGATCTATCCCTTATTATTCCCGAGCTATAACATATTCTTCGCATTATTATTTACTATATATATATTATACAAAACCAATCATAAATCCGTATGCTACTCATATTCGACATTGTGGACTCTGGGTTAAGGAGAACAAAAAACAAAAATTGACATCTCTCGTGCCATGATCGATAAATCGATCGATATATATGATACATTGATCGCGATGTAATCGAAAGTTTTCTAGAGAGATTAAAACAGGGCGAAGCGCTGACCCGCGGCGAACATTTTTCGTCGTCGGCCGGCGAAAGGGTACATGCACGAGTAGCCGAGGAATACAAACGCGCTGGGTAATTAAGAAGAAGAAGAAGAAGAGTCGGGAAAAAAAAGCGAAAGCGAACCTTTTTCAGCTGATCTTGGAGCCGTTGGTCGCGCGCTTTTCACACGTTTATCGCTCTCTGCCTCTTATTTTCCTTTCGCCTTTTTTTTCCAGCGTGCCGTGCGGTTTTTCCGCTCGCTTCAACTCGCACACAAGAAAAGGTGGTCTCGGGGAGAGAGGTGTGCGCGCGAGTCCGGATGCCCGCGAACACACAGGGAGGTGAACGCGTGGTATGCAGTCGTCGCCACAAGGGATCCGGCACGTTTACTCGGATTCACCGAGCAAGTGGCCGTGTGTGTGGGCGTGCGAGGAACGAGAGCGAGAAGTAGCGAGAGGATGAGGCCCGAGTAATCGGTACGCGCCTAGCGACAGAAAGAGAAGGCAACTTTCGTATATACGGCTTTTGAACAAGCATCAGGGAGGGTCCGGAGAAAGCTCCCACCCTCGGGGGGGGGGGGAAGAGCGCGAGCGCTTCCTTTGAAGAAGCAGGCCCGCCGCGCGATATGGGGAGGACGCCGGTGCCAGGGAGCGGGAACGTCCGTGTACACAAAAGCTCTCTTTCCTTCCCGATATACATACATATGTATGCGTGTGTGTGTGCATAAAGAGGCCGCGATATACGTGGCGGGCGGGATGACGGCTTGGGAATCGCTTCGGCGCACCGGACTCTCTCCTCTTTTCCTGCTCCCACTCCGGATTTCCGCGCGGACCTCTTCCTTCTCCTCTCGCTTTTCAGATTATTTTCTCGGTTCTTTCTTGAGTCGGCCTCAAGCAAGAGCGATGAGGGGAGCGAGCGCGCGCTCCAGCAGAGGGAAAGCTCGCCGAGAAGGTGCCGGCGGTCGCCCGCTATACACGCGGGGCTTCTCATGCTCGAGGCACTGGTAAGAACCCCCACCAGCCTCAGCTGTGTGCGTAGCCTTCCTTATTGATCGTCCTCGGCAACGGAGGCGGCAGCGGTTACGTTATATCCGTAGCTTCGACGCTCTCTTTCTCTCTCTCCCCGCGCTTATATTTCTCAACGCGCATATCTATATTCTTCTTCTCCCTTATCCACACTTCCCTCCCTTACGTTTGGCTTTTCTCTACTTTCGACTCTGGCCACGATCCCACGTACGAGCGTCCCCGCGTGCCTCCGTCGCGGCCCGCGCGGATACGCGCGAGGAAATTCGCTCCGAGGCAAACTCCTCTCATGCACCATCGCTTTTTCAGAAAAGTTCAATATTTTTTAATACGCGCATGTATACATATTATAATATAAAAAAAGGAATTAAAGTATCTCGAAATATTTCATTAAGACGATTTATTTCAAGTTTTTTTTTCTTATATATAATATATATAATATATGCTACTATATAGGCGATCCAAACACGCGCTTTTTTACTTTTAAAATCAAATTGACTGTGTGAAGATCAGTCCATTTATCTTTTACAATAAACTGTCAGTTTACATCTATGAATTTGGTTGCCATCAGAATCTCTATTTTTATTCATTTTACTACGAGATTCGTGTCATTTCGAAATACATATTATATAGGTTAGATATTTTTTAATGAGTCAAAAAGATATTTGAAAAAGTGCGTATGTGTAGATTTATACAGGGATTCTTTGTTTTTAGTACTTTCATACCAGAAATGCATATGTGGCGAATTTACGACAATGTGGATATTTATATATGTATACATGGGTATATGTAGATGAAGAGAACGTCGACGAAGAGATTCAACATTGCATGGCGTGCCACTCGTCCTTCTCGCGTTTTGCCTTTTCACATACGTGCATATATATATATATATAACAGATGTATGTGTATACGGCAAGCTCGAACGCTTCTTGCCCCTTCCATTGACAGTCCTCTCCCATCGGTGTGCAAAAACCGTCCAGCCCAGTTGAAATTTTCCGCTGGAAATCTAGTACAAAGCGTACCGTGGTCCTTCGCCGGCTATTTCATCCCTTTCTCAACTTATATGCATACTTTCTCCAAACTATACACTCATCTGCTATCCTGCAGCGTGGTTTCCGCGTGTATTAGTTTGCGGATAGTCGCTCGCTGATTTATACAGGTATTTTGTACACGGAGCGGGATCCCCGGGACAACGAAAAGACGACTCTGCCGACCAACTATTCTCTCCCCGCTCTCCTCGAGGCCCTCTCCGCGATTTCTCATTTCGGAAGTTGTTCATCAGGAAAATTACGTATCAAAGTTTTGGCGGCTGTGGTTCTACGAATTTCGGAGGAATCGCGGATTCGCGATAACAGCTCTCCATATATAAAACATATAGCACGCGGGAACGCATCTTTTGTTTCATCAATAACTTAACAATGGGTATATCATTATATAGTTTGCGCGTTTTTTGAAATATTCTCAAGCAATTGAAAACATTTATTTTAATATTTACGAAAATTTTATTAAAGTATTCCAAAAGAAAAATCATAAACGCGCATCTTAATGTTTTCGTAGAAAAAATATTTTTGTGATGAGTTCATTGCGGCCAAATATTTAAAAAGATTTACACAAATATTGAAATATCAATCGAAAACCTGAAATTTGAGAGTTTCATGAAAACATATTTATCACGCATCAAACCTCCAAATTATTCGTCTATAGTACCACGGTATAAATTATTGGGAAAAATTATTGATATCGAGGAAATACTATATTCGCATAGGAATATGCGAAGATATGTCTACGGTACAATACACATAATTTTGTTATTTTTGAACAGAGAGCTTAAAAAAATGTATCGTTCAACAAGTAGTGACGAATACTATATTATTTCATTGTTAAAAATATCTATATTGATCGAATGAATTAAGTTTTCAATCATTTGAACAGATAAAAAGTACTTGATTAAACATTTTTTTTTAATCATCAAATAAGTTCAATTGTTGTTTGTAGTCGGAATCGGTTACGCGTAAAGAATATATTGTCAACGTTAAATACGGAGAATAAGATTTTGAGAATTTTTTGAAGTAGGAAAGGTGAGAGGCTGGAAGATAATCGCGCGTTGGTCTCGATAAATCGAAGCGAAGCAGAACAGGTGCCGAAGACCACGTGGAGCCGCGGATCGATTCGAAACAAGCGTATATCCGTGGCTTTGTTTTCCATTTTTCGCACCCACTTCCCACTTCGAGCGTGGCTATGCCACAAGAGAGCGGGGAAGTTTACGCTCCGCTCTTTTTTTCCTGTTTTCCCGAACCCGCGTTTTTTTTCCTTTTATTTCGAATAGGGCGCGCGCGCGCGCGCTTTGTTTTTTTTTTGCCACACGCGGTGGAGGAGTCGCTCGTATCGCCGTTTTTCCCCATTCATATTTCCACGCGATCCCGCGTCCGTTCATCGAAGTAACGCGCGCCCGTGTGTTGCCCAATCGATTTTTAAATGGTCGGGCGTGTGTGCGTCACCGAGAGCCGCGCGTACACACACGGCCGTCTGCACTGCTCCGTCTCTCGCACTCTCGCTCGCACGTTTGCTCGCATCTTCGTTCCTCCCTCGCACTTTTTCTCTCGCGCCAATTCCCGTAGGTCGGGGTTACATTTATATGGGCACGACTTTCGTCACGGCCGTCCGCGCTTCCCTGTCAGAACGCTTCACTCCTTCTTTTTTTCATCCCTTATACCGAAGCAGTATGTGCTTTTTTCGGCATTTTACAATGCAACATCCCAGCTTCTCTCCGCGTGGACGCTCGCACACCGCCGAGCATCAACTGTGTGCGAAACGAGCGACGGGATATTCCCGGATGGGACAATAAAAACATTTGGAGTGTGATAGTGTACGACCACAGTACTCATCCAGCGACGATGTCACTCGGTCGACTTCCGGTTCACTCGGATAAACGATTTTCGGCCGGTTTGTGACCGTGAAAAAAAATTTCTGCTACCTTCATTTATGACACTTTGGCCCTCCATCTGTATCCCTCTCCCCTACGTATATGCATTCATTTTTCATTTTCCCAGTATTATTTAAAAAGTACATTTTTTGTACTTTTTTGACACTTCTTTAAAGAGTTTGGCCGAGATATTATATTCTACATGATTTTTCATGCTATACACGAATATACGAATCATATACACTTAAATCTATAATACTATAATTTTTAATATCTAATAATTTAAACTATTATTTGAGTATTTTATAAATGAAGTGAATAGAATACTTAAAAAATCGAAAAAAAATTCAAATTGATTTTTTCTTTCTTTCTAAAATTCTTTGTGTCTTTGTGAACATGACGTTATATATTAGGTGTATGACTTAATTTTTACCGATTCGAAATATAGCTGTTGAGTGACTTCTAACTGAGCTGCAGGCTCTTGTTGCGCTTGTGTTGAGTCTTCATCCAGTAGAGCTTGCAATTCCGCATCTTCAAACTTTCGAAGTTGTCCAGGGCGCGGTCACTTAAATCGAAATAATTATTTCTAAAACGTTTGTATCAATAATTATACGTTTCATAAGACTCAACGTCGGCACCAAGAACACTATAAATTAATTCTCGTGCTTTAGAAGCATTTTTTCCTTGTTGGAATTCGTATAGAATGCAGTGTCGAATGTGTTGTTTATCAGTTGCCATCATAAACTCTGCTATTCTGAGAGATTATGCAACTTGTCGTTCGGTGTTCTGAAACCTTGCGTCCTATTCTTTCAAACTTACAAAAGATCGCGAAAATTTTTTTTCATTTTAAATATAATATTAAGCTCGAAGAAAAAATCTGTAAAAATTAAGTCATACACCTAATAAAAATTACTTATTTTTTCGTCAAATTTATGTCGCGTGTCCAATTTATTTCACACGCTCACCTTGACGGTCCTCGAGCGTTTATAGTACAAGCGTAATAATGTAACGCTCTCAGTTTAATTAAAAAATGTAATCTCTCACCATTTGCTTAAGAAATTATTGTTTGAAAAATTAGTAATGCAATTTTTCAGACAAAGAATTAATTACACTCGGAATATGGCGTCGTAGTAAAATCAATTTTATTATTTGATTACAGAAAATAAAATGTGAATAAAAATGTTGGTTGTTTCCATTAAGAATTTAGCATATCAAAAAGGATTTTTAATATGATGTATACAATATGCAAGCCGACCCAATTTTTATTCTTATCATTCTGATTATATTTTACGCTTTGCTAATCTTGCGATTCGACGATCTGGTAGAAGAAGAGCAGAGCAAACATGGCACCCGATAAGAGTATGGCGAGGATTTAGAACGAATCGCTTTCGCTTGGCTTGCGTCTGCGCGCCTTACACGTTCGCAGCACTGAACTTACACACATTGTCGTAGAGAAAAAAGCCTAAAAACAAACTTGTGATAATCAAAATTTTTATAAAGATTTTATTTGCATAAAAATAAGTTTACTAGAATAGAAATTGTAAAAAAAATGTGTCGAAAATTGCGCGGATTAAACGAAAAATTTGGTTTATAAAAAAAGGGAGGAAAAATACTTCTGATGAGCATATGCAAAAAAGTCTACGGGGGAATCTCAAAGTTTCGAAATATTTCTGGATCACTGGCGGCGAGAGTCGAATCGATTGAAGGGGCGGCGGGGGTGCCGAGTGGATATCGCGCTTGCTTCACGGTGAGAGGCACGACATCCGATTCGTGTGAAACAGCTGACACTTCCTGCGTATTCGTGGTGGCACACGTACAGAAGTCGTTCAGCGACCCATCGATATTGTAATAGTTCGCTAATAGCCGTTCGATCGTTCAACGGGTAAAACATAGCACCTGACATCGTGTACGCCGTCACTATATACGCATATATTTACGATGCGCATACTTCGCCATGGACAATGCACAAACGTCGATGAAGTTTCCACCTTTGTCTCGTACTTTTCGACCATATTCGTCTGTTGTCCAAAGACGCTTTTTATTGTACCAACATCATACACCCCCATCGTCATACTTTTAAACAATTTTATCAATACGCGGATTCAAAGCTTTTAATCAGCAACGGAAATTGAGACTTAACTCCATTATTATTTATCCAAAAATATAAACAAATAGATAAATATTATGAAAATAAAAATTGAGATATTAGGAGAGAGAATATATAAGAAACGATGAGAGGAAAATATGAGTGAGTCATTTCGGCCCTATTGCATATTCACAAGCCGAATCGTACCCCTCTTCAAACAATAATCGACGAGATCTCTTTTTATCGTCTTCTAACCTCGCGCCGATATTTTTTGTCTCTTTCGACCACCGTCTAATTATGTTTGCCCTGCTAAGTGCAGCCCGGAGTTTTTCTTCTATACCTTCTTTTTTACGCTTTCCTTTATTTTTTTCTAATTAGTCACTAGCTTAATGAAGAACACGGGCTCCGTGTATTTTCTCTCTCTTTCTCTCTCTTGTTTGAATCGTTATTTAGTTACTCCTATTTTACGATATATATACGCGTTACGAGTGCAAATATAATTATGCGAATTAATTTCTTATTCTACAACCATTAAGTAAATTATAATTTTGTTCGAATCATTTCCACATAAAAATGATCCTGTTGTTTTAGATTTTTACATTTTTTGAATATTATTCAGTTTCATAACGATGTCACTTTATAAGCGGACATATAGTTGAAGCAAATACATTATATAATTTATTTTTGTTAAGTAGAAATGATTAATGGAAACTAATTATAATTTTTCATAATTATTCCCCAGAATTGCATGCATAGAACTCTTGGAAAGCGCTTAGCAGTCCATTTTCAATATTGTATGATGTTTTAGCGCGAAAATAAATTTTTCTCAAGTTCATCAATTGTATATAGTTGTTGAACAGAAAAGTAATAAGAAAAATTGATTCAAGTTTCTAAAAGGTCCATTTTGCTCCAAATTTTTATTATTAACTGTATCTGAGCTGAAGCTTGGCATACCAAAACATCATTTTATGACTTATTATCTGATTATCATTGAGTAAATCGGTCCTCTAGTACATCTTTTGTTAATAAGGTTTGAGGGAAAGCATAATTATTTCAAAGAACTGATACTTAAATATAAACATTTTTGAAATATTTCCACTTTGCTGCTCAACATCAATGTTACATGTATTATGAAAAAAATTAGTATACAAAAAATTTTTTTAAAAGAAGAAGTCTACGTAGTAAATTCCCCACATCAAGGGAAATCTCTGTATTTAGAGAGAGAGAGAGAGAGAGAGAGAGAGAGAGAGGGAGAGGGAGGAAAACAAAAAATAATTTACGAACTTGTTAACATGGAATTTTTTACGAACAAAGCTGCATAAAATGAACCTTACAGACAAAATCGAAACTGACATTATTCAAAAATATGCTTTATATTATTGAGTTACTTAATCTGTATCTCTTTTTTATTTATACCGAATGGTGTTAGCAATAACAATAGTGTTACTTTATTAATTTTACGCACTAAGTGGTGTTTATATTGCTGTGTTAATTATTTACACTGATCAAACACAGCATATATGAAATCACATCCATTAACATCATGCCATATTCTACAGTAACTGGTGGGGACTAAGTAGACCAAGAATTTTATTAAATTAGCACCATTTTAACACCAGATTTTTTACAGTGATATGTACTTAAATAAATACATTTTACGTTTTTTTTTATTTTAATTTCTCCAAGTTGATCGTGTATACATTCGTGCGTCAAAATAAAGTTCTTACGGTAAATAAATACATCGTAAAAGTTACGAACAAGCATGTATATACATAATTAAATTTTTATGACCAAAAAAAGGAAAATTCTTAAAATATATATTTATGTACAATATATATTGTACATGAATGTATGGTACGTGAAATTGTACACCTTGTCGGATATTTCGCGCATAAAAACGATGAGTCGATAAGGGAGAACAAAGACGAGATCGAGGAGAAAGGTGGCGAGGGAGAAGGGGATGAGGAGACGAGAGTCGATGCTGGGAGATGAGAAGACGCCGTTGCCAGCACCGCCGCGGAGAAAGATACGATCGGTTATATGGTCCGGTCTGGAATTTGAAAAGGGAACTTCGGTCCGGGCAAGTCGTGTTCGCGTTGTATTTTTGTGCGGTGGGCGAGTATCGGTGTGCATCAGAGAATAAGCGACTTATTCGAGGGCGAGATACAACGTGTGGGCGAGAGAGAGAGAGAGAGAGAGAGAGAGTCCATCGTATAGTTGTAAAATTACTCGAGGTCATATACGGGAGCCGTGCTCGCGAGGGCTTTTCCAGAATAGAAATGCGAGGAAGAAGCATCGGGGTATGGAAGCAAGTGAGCGGCAAAGGTGCGCTCTCTCGAGATACAGAGCGCAGATATATATAGTATACGCGCTCGAAGCTCTGATGTGCGGGACACGACGAAGAAGCATCGGAGGGGAACAGCAGAGAGAATATTCGCACAGATTCCCGGAGATGGTGCGGATATGAGAGAACAAGAGAAGCAGAGAAAGCTAAACCAGGGGTTAAGCCACACCCGCAAAAACAGCCCCCTACAGATCCCGACCGGGCGCATCGACCGAGCAACCGTCTCCCTCTCTGCTATATCTTATTTTTCTCCGTCTCTCTTCCTCCCTCCCTATTCCCTTCCAAAGTTCGACTCATATCCGCTCGCAAAAGCTTATATTCCTACGATGCTAACCTGCTCTAATGCATACACATAAATATGGATATATACCTGCGTCTGTAACACACGCACTATACTGTAACACAATCTATATATACGTACACGTTGGCTAGATTTCTAGCTGCTGCTTAACTCGAAAATTGTCGATCCTGAAAAAATAATCTCATCCCTTCGCTTGTGCTCCTCCCGCCTTTTTTTTTAAATTTTCAACGGCGTTGATGGGATGTTTTTTTGTGAAGCAAAAGTTTTCAGAAATAACGTTAATATGCAGGAGCGTCGGAGAACAGCATGTTGAAGCTTTCGGATTAGAATCGTCGATGTAGAATGTCCTGTGGAACGGCGGGCGCGCGGAAACTCTTCCCAAGCGCGTTAACGTACACGTGGAAGTTTACGCAGTAGTTATAGCAATCGTTGCTCTGGTAGTAGTACCAGTAATTACAGTGGTAGTGTAGAGGCATGTTATATTATACCCATATGCGCGCAGGGAGCGCGGAATGGAGAATTGTGAGGGTCGCTCGACGAGAGGACGAGAGCGTGGGGACGGGGGGGGGAGGAGAAAAGAGGACGATGAGGAGAGGCGGAAAGGCGCGGAGGAGACTATTAGATTCGTAGCTAGGAACTAAAGCCGAAGCCTCGAGAGAGAACGGCTGCCGCAGAGCGAACGAACCAGAGAGAGAGAGAGAGAGAGAGGGATAATTTCTAAATGCGAAATGCCGCTGGTTCGCCATCATCTACTCGCATCTCGTCCCTGTCCTTTTCATTTACCGCGTCCCCTCGAGTAAGCTTCGTTTCTCGCTTATGCGTCCCGTGTGATGCTTTCACGTATAGGTCGATCACCCTAGCTGCTTGGACCTTCTATTCGTGCTTCGGATCTTCTGCACCACGTCCTTCCGTCATTGCGTTTGCGAACCATCCGAACTCGTATATACATATACTCGCATCATTTCTATTCCCCGAACAAAACTTTCGTGTTCTCGCCTCGAGCGAAATTATATTTCTATGATGGAGATTCTCGTTTTTCATTTTATTTTAAATGTCATTTTTTCCTCTATTTTTTGTTTGCTGCGAGACTCTCGCACGAAATTCATCATCACGCATATCGGTGACTCCTATATGTTTCTCGCTCTGTTTTTGTATATATAATTATACGCGGAGCAACTCATCGGAATTCGCTGTTTCAGAGGATATATTCGGTATACTTGCGTATATTAATATGTATGTGTTTATATATTATTCCTTTATCTCCGCCATTTAACCCACCTTCGCGTGCAGCTTGGACAAACTTTCGGAGGGAGGAAGAAAAATGTGTGAAAAATACGAGTTTTTGCGCGGGAAACTTTTGGAAAGTCTCGATCCCCGGCTCTGCTTTTACTCGGTCTCGCTCATCGCGTTCCGGATCGAAAGCTTCCGCTGACGGTAAACTTCTCTAACGAGAGAAAAGAGGCGGGAGGATATCGAGTGCGCGCTACGGCGACGCCGACACGCAGGGCTCGAGGAAAAGTGGTGACGGGAAATTCGCCGAAGGGGGGTGGGATCGCCACCGGGTGGGTTGACGTTCGCAGCCGTCTGCCATCCGATCGGTCGCGCTTCGGAGTTCGAAAGTTTAGCACGGCCACGGAAAGGGTATGGAAGCAGGGACTCTGCTGCTGCGGCGGCGGCGGAGAGAAAGGAGAGAAAGAGAAAATGCACATAACGCCTCCGGGGGTCGGGGCGGCGCACGAAACGGGGATGAAATAGTACGAACGTGGGGTATCGGGTTTTGCGGAAATGATGAACTGTATGTAGATCCAAACTACATCCTATGTACCTTTTGTACATACATAATATACAATATATCTGTATAATGGCTCACGCTTTTTAGTACATCCGGCTTCGCCAAGCGCTTTTCGCCGGAAGGTCCACGCCAGCAAGTAAATATCGTCGTTTATTACAAATTTAAAATTTTAATAAGCTCGCGATCGACCAATACGGGCGATGTAATCTCTATTTCACGAGTTATCGAGTTAATAACCGATACTATTTTTTTTTAAATATATACATCAATATTTCTGTTTGTACCTTTAATACGAACAAAACTTAAATTATTTTAAAAGAATGAAAATAATTATTTTTATAAGCATATGTTGACGCCTGTAATAATTCTGTGATTAACATATTTACGCTTTTCGTATATGCGTAATTTATCTCATATTTCAAAATCTAAAACTCTATAGCAAGTCGACATTTTTATAAAAAAATTTTCTTTGGAATGTGTTTATAAAGTGAAGATAAAAAATTGTCATGTAACAAAATTGCTTGATAGAGCTGAAAATCTGGTTTTTGATATACAATTTTTTGAAATTTTCATCATGAATGGTTTAGTTGCGTTTAAAATAATTAGCATATTCAAAAATTTTCGATCGAATAAGTTCTTAAAGTTGAAAAAATTGTTTCCAAAAAATTTTGCGATTTGTCGAAGGATTTCTTCTTTTTTCTTTTAAAGCTCAAGGAGCTGTAACCTAAAAAATTTCATATTTTCCTGTGAGAATTAAAATATACAAATACCTTTTCAATTACACGTGCTGATAAAACACGATAAGTTTTATGTTTTTATAGTAACACGTTTAACGTTTTTACTTGTATAATATACAAATGGTTTTGGTGTGTGTATACTTTGTAGCATAATTCGAATAATATGTGAAAATTTGGTGTCAAAGCTCGCGAGAACAGGAGCTGATGGCCGTTACTTTTAAATAAAGTTTAATGCGCGCAAATGAATGACGTGTCTGGGAAGAGGCTTGAATGGTTTTTCCGTCTGGTAGGAAGTGACTAATCTAACCTAGACAGTGTTTACATTCGCGTCTATTATTTATGTCCCATTTCTTTAGCGAGGGTATTGCGAGCGTCCGCCGTCGCGTTCCACTTTTCTCTTTTTCCGAACGTTTGCCCTTTGTGAGAATAGGCCGAAGCGGGGATCGCGCTAGTAGTGGAGCGCGGCGGATGCTGAGACGAGACGCGTCGAGACCCAGTGATTTTCTAGAGAACCGTGGACGAGGAGGGTTGAACCAAGACGGGAAAAGGTATATCCCTCGGCGTGTAGAAATAACGTGTCCGAGAGAGCAGGCTCTCGTATTAAGTCGGCAGTGTGGGCGTCGTCGGGAGAAAAGGCCTGTTCGGACGGAAGGGTGAGTCCCGCAGCTATATAGGGGGGGTGCTCGTAAGCAGGGGGTGGCGCGGAGTCTCTCTCTCTCTCTGGTAAGGGCCGGCCGGCTTTAATTAAGGCAAGTGGAGGAAAGAAAAATCTCGAGGGAATTTATAGAGGTCCGGACGCGCATGCACGAAGGCGGCTCGTGTACTCTCTTGTGCGCGCCGAGAGGTCCTAAGAACTCGTCTCGGCGTCGAGGGACCGCGAAAGGGGGCGAACGCTCCCGTACGCCCGTTTTCTCTCTTATTTCTCCCTTTCCGCCGTCATTCTATTCATCCTCTCTCCAACCTCGTTTCGTCCATATCTCGACTTTGGGATGAATCGTCCCGACTCCGCGCATATATGTACGGGGAGAGAAAACGAAAGAGCCGTCCGAGGGGCTCACACCGAACGTTTCAAACTCCAAAAGGGCTTGGCCTCTCTCACACCCCGACACTCATTTCGGACCTTCCAAACGACTCTCTCTTCGCACGCTCTCGGCGCTTTCCCTCTTTTTTCCATCTCTTCGTGTCTCGGCGAACCCTTAACGCAAAGTAGAGAGTTTATCGCGTTAATTTCCTTATGCTATTAAGCCAAGAATTAAGGCTAAATAAAGGATACTTTGCGGCAACGAATGTGTTTTCTTATTTTATTCTTCATTGGACACATTTCATTATACATTATACGAAACGTGTTAGATGTACGATAACGATATTATACAATACATCCAATTTTGAAAACTTATCGGCTTATAATTTTTGCACGAACCATCGAGCGGAACGTATTTTCAAAAATTACGTAACTTCCCGGATATATAGTTTAATAACCTTTTGCTTTTGAGTAAAATTTAAGCTGCGCTTAATTAATGTTTTAATCGTCATGTGAAGTGGACGGCATCAGGACGTTATTTGTGTAAAGCTTCTTCATCGCTCTTCCACGTGATGAACACAATTATTTGTACACCTAATCCATGGCATGCAACGACCCCGTATTCGCAATCAGAATCATGCACATGCCACGTAAAATGATCGATCGGGCCATTTTAAATTAGCTACAAACTGATACTGGACGGATTCATTAAGAAATTGCACGTATAAAATATTTTCTTACATTAAATTAAAAAACTCTGTTAATAATGAATAAATTCCTAAATTGAATAATTTATAGATTAAACTTACAAAGGAGATCACACCTCCTGTATAAAACAAATAAAAGGTATATATATACACTAAAAGTTCGCTCAGATCCCAATACTTTTTGTATTGATGGGGTAGTTAATTTTTTAGTGACATCTATCTGTTTTTTCAAATTATGTGAAAAGTATTCAAAAAGGTCTTAATTTATTATGTTAATGAATTATTGAACTTATACTTATTGGAAATCATTGATATATGGAATAAAAATTGAGAAAATGTCAGGACCCTGCAACAAATAGACTTTTTATTAATTATATATTGGAATTCATATTGGAAAATTAAAAAAAACTGATCCAAAAGTCAGTCTTTTGGTGTTCTCAATATAAATTCTTGGATAATGCCTCGAATAAATAGCATTTTCGTTATGAATTTTTGAAGGTGGTTGATCAGAAAATCGGGTTTTTGACTTGTTAAATAATTTTTTTATGTGATGTTTTTTTTAACGTGTGAAGTATGTTACAAGTTCAGAGAGAATATTTGTGATGATGATGGTGATATATTGGTGATAATGAGAAGATACTGGAAAGAGAGATGAAAACAGAGACAGAGATAGTAGGGGGTCTTATTGAGAGCGCGTTTTGTGCGTACTAAAAGGTTATTGTACCGTGCGTATGCAAGGAAGGAAACGAGCCCGCCGCACAGGTCGAAAGCTTTCCATTTGAAGAGATATGCCGAATAGTTGGGGGTCTTATATACGAGTATATGATGTTACATCATTCGCGCAGAGTGACTGCAATTCGTATATTTTTCTCGGTTCTCGGCGTATCTTTGCTGGACAGCGTGTGTATTTCATGGGAATCTCTACCAAATATATGAGGACATCGAGTTGTTGCAGACGGCGTGAGAGCTTTTTGCATGCTGATGTGCAAGTGCAACGGGAAAGAATAAGAGCAGGCAAAATATATGGAGTCGAGAGGGGGTGGAAAAACGAGAAAAACTGAGAGAGAGAAAGAGAGGGAGGGAGGGAGGGAGAGGGACTTGATATCGTGGTCTGCTCTCGTCTGGTCTCGGCGTTCCTCCCTTCTCATCCTCTCTCTCGTCCCCATTCCTCTTTTCCCGTTTTTACTGCATATCCTGGCAGGATCTCCTCTCGCCCGATCCCCTGCTTGAATTCTACGCACGGACTCGGTTGCATTGACCCCTTCTACCACCTCGTTGAATCATTTCCCTCGCAGCGTCTCTTCGTCTCTATATGACTCGATCGGTTAACGCGCCACAATCGAATATGTCATGTGTGCACCGAGTCTGGCCACTCTCATTCACGAAGGCATCATATACGCGTATGACGCTAAAAACCTTCATTTTTGTTCACCAATACTCATCGTAATCAATTTTTCAAACGCAATTGCCGATAAAATTGATCTTATTTGGATCAAAAGTATTGATAATAAAATGGAGGAACGATTAGTACTGAATTTTTTATATTTTAATTATATTTTGTTGCTACAATTTTTTATTTATACACGTTTGATTGTTATTATTTAAAAAATATACCCATGTACTTATTATTATTATTAAAAGCTTTTTGGATATTAAAATTTTTTTATTTTTGTTTCTCTCGCTCAATATATTTTTCACTTTTTCATATTTTCTCGCACACGCGAGTTCCTTCCTTGTGCATTAAATCGTATTGCCCCTGCGCATACATTGACTCCCCGCGGAAAGCAAATAAGTGGACAGTCTGGCCCTGACACTCAGAAGCACCATCAGTTATGCTATAGGGATCGGAACGAGCGCTGCGCTCTGTGACTCGACCTCATCCCATCGTCAGTGCGGCAAGAATGGGGATGGCCGCGATACCACGAGAATTCAAGAGTTTCCACGCGCAGAGCCTGCTGCTTCGACAATAGGGAGAAAGTCCCGAAGTCACGGCGGGCGTGAAAAAGAAGAAAACGAAATTCGAGGGATGACTTTTTTCCGTGCTCTGCGTGGACCATCCAAAAACGGCCTTGGCGCGTTGCCCGAACAGGATTTTTTATTTTTCGGTCTTAGTTTCGATTAATACATATTAGAATAAAAATTTTGGACACAGAAAATTAATTGGAAGGACGAAAAGAATAATCAGAAAATGCACTTTGATCGAGATGATTAAACAGTAAATATAAAATCAAACTAATTTAAAAAATTGGTTAGTTACTGAATAAGGAAAAAATTGTTTTCTTTTTTTTGGTTAATCTATTCATAATGTGATTTGTTTGCGCGAGTCAATAATATTTTTCACCCTAAGTAATGCGAATTGTATTTAAATATGATGATGTCATAAAGTGAAATCAATGAAATGTGATTTTTACCCTCGGAACTGTCTCCTACTCATTTTTATGATTTAATTACGTCGTTATCGAAGTAATTTAAAAAAATCACGAGATGATCTCACGTTTTTTTGGCAACGTGCCATTTCTCAAATTTTATGGACGATTAATTATTTTTGCGTACCTGTGATGTACTATGATAATCGAAGGTCATGACATACAATTATCGTACCAGGATAACCGATGTAATTAAAAGCCATCCAGGGCGTATCGAAAATATTGAAAATCGTCGCGACCAGCTGATCCAATTAAAGCGTACAACGTGCCTCCTTTTTTCCCCTCGAGTGCAACGGGAAATTGAGACGGAAATATAAGCCTGATCGGATTTCCCGAATATTTTTCAGCTTCTCGATATACAGAACTTCATTTTTCCATCATGAATTATAGAAAAAAAAATTTTTTACCTGTCTCTGGCGAAATAAAATATTCAGCGTGTGAATTTTTTATTCCTGAAAAATGACTTTCTTTCGACGCAGTTTATTCGGCGTTGGCTTGTGATTCGATGTCATTGCTGTTATTCTTCGATAATACACCGTATTAATAAAAAATAATACGCGTATTTGGATGTACGAGATAAAAATATACGTGTGTTTGGAATGTATATGGATGAAAATCCGTTGTTTGTGAAAGCGGAGAGAAAAAAAAGGGGCGAAAAAAATGGCGTATTTCACGTCGAGGAGAGTACGATGACTCGCGGAATCATTTTTCAAAATGTCTGACGCGGCGGGGACTCAGGGTGGGCGATCGAGGGTGGAGGGCGGGGTGGTCAACCCGAAGCGTATAGGGTGGCAAGATGGCGGCTCAGTGGTAAATCGATGGAGGCTAGTCACTGCAGGCGCCCTCGCTTTCCGCCAGCAACAGCACCACCAAACTCGAGCCCCTTCCCTTCGCGACCACCGACGCCGCCGTCGACCCGCCACCCTTCGCTTCCCTTTCGCCCGCCTTTACCCCATACTCCGCACCCGCCGCCGGCAGCATACCTAGCGAAACGATTGCCCCCTTTGCCATCCCGCCCGCCGCCGCCGCCGCGCAACGCCCTCCGACGACTCCGTCGACCTCGACGATCACCTCATTTTCGAGCACACGCAAGCGCTCCCGTCTCCCGTTTATCTATATATCTATATATTCAGCCCTCGCTGATTTTTCTCCTTTTCCTCCTGCTTTCCCTCTGCTTCCTCGCTCTCCTTTTCTCTCTCTCTCTCTCTCTCTCTCTCTCTCGAATTATACCTCGCTCACCTGCACGAATTTTTGCAAGTGTATTCTCATAATTATATACCTCCGAACTTATAAACAGCATTTTTTCTCGATATTAATGAATTTTTTTTTATTTTCGCGTCAAAGAGTTGGATATACACCATCAGTTTTTCATAAATACACGTACTTGTATTGAGAATCCGTTTTTTTGGTTCATTCTCAGCTACGTTTGGTCAGGCAGTTCATTTCTCGAAGAGATATACAAGTGTAATAATAAGTGACAGAAAATTAAATACTGCGATTTTTGTTTATTATCTTTGTTTTTTTAGTGTATTTTAAATATATATTATTGTGCACTCCCAAATTGAAAATATTAAGGAGATAAATTAATTTTTCCAGATCGAAGTATATTCATTAAAAATATAAATACTATATTTTTTAGAAATATTCGGTGAAAATCAGAAATCTCACGTAAAGAAATAAGAAATACCATTTTTCATTCTTTTTAGATTCTTCAACACTTTGCCGATGCTTTTAAATTACGATAGAGCGCAAGATTTAGTTTTATGTCAGCTATGTAAAAGTACATAAAATATTTGTTTCAGATATACAGATGAAGAGAAAAGATTGAACGAAAGCGGAAAAATAAGTAGAATGGAAAAAGTTGAACGCGGAGCGCCCTATTTATTCTTGAAAATATCTCCCGGAATGAAAAAGTTGCTGTTTGTTGAAACATTGCGTCTGACAGGAGACGAGTTCGAGGAGCTTACATTAAATCGGCGCAATTCGGGAATAAGGATGAGACACGCGACGGATGGTCGAGAACCGCGAGCTGAGTTCAACCCTGCCTCGCCGCGTACAGGTATGTGTTACTTAATACACATGTATATCTATATATATTTTATAAAACTAGGGAAAGAAGAGGAATCGAAGCGTGTTCGGTATTCACAGTGAGACAGGGATTGCCGCTCGTGGCACACGGTCAAGATTAAAATCCCGAAATTGACGCCGAGGGAAAAATTAAAGTTGTAAAGTTTCCGGTATCTATCAACGTTGGACGGGTCCATACGTCAGGCAACGACTATTCTGGTTCGGGCTTTCCGCTTGTATCGGCGTACGCCACGAGCACTCGCAGGCCCCTTCGCTTCGCACTCTCTCTCTCTCTTTTTTTTGCTCCGGGACGGGCGCCTGTCGGAAAAACGGAAAAATTATTGGCGGTGCGATCCTCTCTGGCAAGAGCACCGCCAACCCACACGTTCCGCGCGAGTTAAAATTCTTCCGTATATATGTATATTCTTTTACGCTTTTTCCGGTACATGTACGTACGTTCATACCTGGAAGCTCCTATTTATATTGAATGAGCCTGGAGCATTCGATTGTTCGAATCGACTGCGATTTATTTTTCTGAGAAGGACTAATGTCGCGCTTGTCCTCCGGCTCTCTAGCTATGCAATATATACAGATACGACCATCAATTCATGCTCAAACAATATCAAATTATCAGAAAATAATATTTTCGTTGCGCAGACCTACATTTTTTTTACTGCATTCTAATGAATGAGGAAAATGTTTTTTTTTTAAATCATTCATTCCAAAACAATTGTGTCATATCTGTAGAATATTTCTTTTACTTTTTTTTTTATAGATTATTTTTCCAAGTTTTTGACAGATGATTTTTGAAGAAATTTGAAAAAATAAGAGACGTCTCGGGACCCTGTCGAATGACTGACGCAACAGTGCAGATTAATAACATCGACTGAAAATGGCTGTGGTCCAGAAAAATGGTTGACTATCTCACAGAAGAAACTCACTTTCCAGCACGTTCGACGGAAAGAAAAGAAAACGAGGGAAAATATACGATTCGGACGTAAAAAAAGTAGAAAAAAATTATCTCGCAAACGCGGAACATTTTCTCGATACACAAAAAAAATCCGTTTAATACGTATATAAATACGTGAATAAATGTGTGGGGGAACAATATGTCAGTCAAATGTGCGAATATGTTTTGAATTTTGGTAAACTTAAAATTTAAACAACAGTGAGAATTATAACCGAAAAAGAGAGAGTGTAAAATTTTTAAATCTGTTTTGCATGATTTAGAGAGGCAGAAATTCTTTACGTGGCGGAATTTAACCGAAAGCGTATATATAAGTATATAAAAGTGACGTAATTCAACGCCGTAAATAATAAGTAACTGGAGGTATATATATACTTATATCGTACAAGCACTGCACTTATCGCTTAATTGGGTTCTACAAATGATTTATTATTCCCCGATTAATTTGTTAGTGTATTCGGTGGCAATTTTTCAAGTTTTTTATTACAACGCAGTATGCGTGAAGATATTATAAAATCAGAATAACTGTAACAATGTTAGATATAAAAAGGAATAGTTCTAATTTATGCGTTGTAATTTGATGAAATTAAGAAAAAAATATGCATATATATTTTCTTTTATAAATTCACGAACGAATTTTGTTTCAGATTTTTGAAGTGTATGAGAATTAGACTGATCGTTTAGTTCTTCACAACGTTCTCATTCTGCTTCCCACTCTCGTGGGTTACAAAAGGGATCATCAAGATTTATTTCACAGCTCGACGTCGGATTTCCTCGGAATGTTGGGGGTTTCGCGGGGTTGAGAAGCAGAGAAAAAGAGGCAATCCACAGAGGACGGCGCATACACAATAATAAGAGAGATGAAGGATCAAGCGAGCGGAGGAGGCGAGTTTTTCGTTATTGCGAGAAACGCGAAGCAGCACACATAACACGGCGGCGCGTTGGACGAGAGCGAGAGTCGGGCGTATCGTTAATAAACCCTGAAGAAGGGCCATTAATCATCGACGCGAAGCTTTCTCGGCCTTCAACATCGGAGATACACGCACACACCGACGACCCTGATCCCTTTTTTTCTCGAGCGTCCATTTCGTGTAAACAGTCCGGAGACATTTGCCGAAACACGGGGACGTTGAGAGAGAGAGAGAGAGAGAGAGAGAGCGAGGTGAGAGAAGAAAAATAAACGGGGGATCGCTATCGCGTGTCCGCTTTTTTACCTTCTTGTACACACAAGCTGACGACGATCTTCGCCATCTCCGTCAAGCAAAGGAATAATGAGAGAAGAAGGATTAAATAGAAAGGAAGGGAAAAAAGCAGAGAAACTCGAGCTATGAGCACATCCTTCATTCAAATATTGACCATCCATTTATCAAACGTCCCAGTGGTCTTCGATCCGGATGCACATGCTAATTAGCTTCCTTCTCCTCCTCCTCCTCCTCCTCCTCCTCCTCCTCCTCCTCCTCCTCCTCTCTCTCTCTCCCTTTGACTTTTTTCCAGAGTTATCAGCTTACATCCCTGTTGCTTTCAGTCGATATTCGATCCTATCAGCGCATTTACTTTACTCGCTTTCCTCAAACATTTGTTTTCTGTGTCACTCGACCTCTGACTGACTCTTGCCTTTTAAAACATCTCCTGCAGTAATTTTTTCCATTATTCTTTAATTATTTTAAACGTTGAGAAAAAAAACCAATATTAAAATAAATAAGTAAAAATATTATTGATTATAACGATAAGTTAAAATAAATCGAGAAATGTAAATTGAGAATAAATAATAATTTTTTAAGGTATAGTTGCCTCAACACATATTTCTCAATTTATCAATTTATTTTCAAGAATATTCTTTGACATCGTATGCATGGTTGGCCATTAAATTTTGGTACCTACACGGAGAAAAATGTTCCAATAAATTTTGGGCGAAATTTCAACAAAATTTACAGTTTTGTCCATCAACAGCGCCTCACGACGGGAAAACTTTAAA